>JAQGAO010003925.1:0-16113 GCA_034697705.1 Ommatoiulus sabulosus | reverse complement strand
TGACATTTTAAGTTAATGCTTTCTCTGTAAATTGTCTGTAAACTGTATCGCCTTAGGGTAGTTATCAGTGGTACATCCAATACCCATTCTATCCCTTTTCCTACTCGGAATAAAGTATTATTATTATTATTATTATTATTATTATTAAAATGTGCGCATTAATTGGTTTAAAACAGCGATACACGTGATTGAATTTGTAATCATTGGAGTATGTTTTTGAAACGAAGTAACAAGCCGTTAACTTAATTTACAATCGTGTCCTAATTTGAGAAAATAAAGAATCTCATGTTTTTTCTATATGTTTGTCTTGAACAATTAGAGTGCGTCCTTCATCGTCATAACTGTTGTCATAAAGTACACATCTCGATGAATAGACAAAGATGTTTCCAATTGTTTATTGCGAGATAACCTTATCAGAGTAATCGAGTTTGTGGGTAAACACCATTTAAATGAACGCTTATCAATGCCCAAACAATAAGGTTATACAATATCTAAATACAAAAGTATCGCAGAATTGATGACTTTGCAAAATAATAATGTCCACAATTACCATAATTATTCCAATGGTTACACAAGTTCTTCCCAAATTCAATCCTTTTCATCAAGTTCTTAATTCTACTTTACATTCTAGCCACTGTCTTGAAATGCACATGCTGAACAATGTTATTGGAATGTAACTTTCCATCGTCGATCTTATCGTTGCACATTTCAAATCAAATGAAGTGCAGGCATTCCCAAGCTCACTTCAGCATTTCCGCACTAGTTTGTTCCAAACTTAAGTGAATTCCAGCAGGAAATCAAGAAACTTGTCTTTTGGTCCATCAACTGGGCTGACGTAATTACACAGTCTACTTCGTTTATTGGTAGTGATGCCATCTCTGCCTTCTTTTGCACACTTTCTGTCTTTACCCAATGTAATGGCCATTCCTATGGCTAGTGCCGATAGTACCGTGACTCCAAAAACCCTAGTCTGCTTCATGGTACCAGTTGAGTTCTGCAAAGATCCAGGTGTCGCCTCGTGATTGTAACTTGCTGGTCGGCAATGAAGTTCTGGTGTGAGGTACATTTGAACACTTAAGATTGCCAGGCTTTGTTCTGATAAGATAAAAGACCACAAATATCACGCTATCTTCGCATGCACGCGGCACCTCCGACCCTGTAGCATTATCTCAGGGGCACCAAATCTAATCTAGCCGTGCTGGTGGCAGTAAGGCATTATCGTTTTATAATGGATTGACTTACACGAAAGGACAAACAACAAAGCACTCCAGAGTCATGCTTTGATCAGCCAGGCCTGCTCCTGCAGTCCAAATGTTCATCTCAAACATGCGATATTGTATCTGATGGAATACTATAGCTCGATATCAAGATATACCAGGCTCTCGATACCGTTGTTGCAAGGTATTTTTTCGAATATGAGAAAAGTTTGAGTTAGCTTCCTCTTTAGAAAAACATTACGTGTAGTAATGCCCTTTCGTTATTCTCTAAAGACCATTTTCAGTTTAGATTTTTGAATGTATTACCGTGCATTGACTATAATTGGCTTGCTGGTTTTTTATTGACCATTTATTATTAAGAATAGGCTACATATGAATTTTGGAAAAAACTGCGTACATTTTTTCTGCTGAAATTTCTTCAGCAGTTTCCTCACTTTGTTCATTGGAAATATTTCAAAATAGATAGAAATCTTGTAAAATTGAATTTAGTTTCATATCGTCTTCGGTAAAATACATTTGTCTTAATATCTGAAGCATTCGAGAAAAATCATTTTTTGATGGAATTCGAATGTTTCTTGTCAAATTGTACACAACTTTTGCCCAAATTTCTATTTTATTTTTGAAAATTTAATTGATTTCATATTAATGAATGAGCCTGCTACGTTGACTGGATTGCCTCCTATTTGAAAAAAATTACCCAAATTCGTATTAAATACATATTCAAGCAATGACCAATAAGATCAAATATGAATATCACACAATTTGTAATATGCTTCACCATTACGTTTGAGTGATTTATCAATAAAGTAATATTGTACATTTATTTTAAAATGAGCTCAGTATATTGATTGAGATTTTTGACTAAAATGCTAACATTTCTGAAAGACGAGTGCAAAGTATATAAATTAGAATAACATTCTGATTTATTTCAACAAAATTTATTTTCATGTTTACTAAATAGAAAAATCATCTCATTTTAAACAATTTGCAAACTTTGTATTTACAACGTGCCGGATTTTGGTGATCGTTTTGGTATGTTAACACATCGTGCCAGTAGACCGAAGGTGGCGATGACCCTTACGACTGAAGAGTTTTTCCATCAACACGGACATTTTTAATCGACCAGAACCGGAAAAGTGCGTGTTCGCTCCAGATCTTGCTACTGCACCCGGTAAAACTGGAACCATGCGATATTTCCGATGTCACCATTGCTATCGGCGTTGAAGGTGAAGTAAAGATCATGGACGCCGCTGGGGGCGTACTCGATGAACTGTTTGACCTGCACCCATTGCTGTTCGGCGCCGGTGTTGCCAGTGACGACGGCCGCGAAGGGGCTGGTCGACGTGTTGTCCAGATGAAAATAGATGGTTCCGACGACGTCCCCGTTTTCCGACTTTCCGCCGAGGGCAATAGCCAGCCCCGTGGCGCCATTTTGAAAATCCACCGCGAAATAACCCACGGCGTCGCCACGCTGGATGTACCCGACGTAGGATTCGCACTGGTCCTTTTGGGTGCATTCACTGTTTTTGATGCCCGACTGGTAGTCCCACGCTTCGGCTTGGATCTTGGAGAAGGCGTCCTTGGTGGCAGCCATCCTTCCAGAGTTGCCTCCTGGCGGCGGAAGGGGCGCGCTGGAGGTGCCAATCCTGTAGAACTGGAACCAGTCGATGTTGCCAATGTCGCTGTCGGCGAAGTTCGTGGCGAACGTGAGGCAGAGGTCGCGCACCCCGACCGGAGGGTACTGGATGAACTGCCCGATGGCCACGAAATACTCCACGTCACCCGTGTTGCCCAGCACCACGGAGGCGAACGGGCTGGTGGTGACGTTGTCCAAATGCAAGAAGAGGGTGCCGATGCGGTCGTACTTGTCGGCGTCGGCGGCCACGCTCAGCTGGAAGCCCGTGGCCCCCTCCCCGAAGTCCATGGCGTAGAAGACGAGGAAGTCACCATTGTTGACATTGCCGATGTAAGAGCCGCACGCTGGGGTGCTGCAGGAGTACTTGGCGACGCCGTAGGCTTGGTCATAGTTTTCGGCTTCCTGCCTGATGTAAGGATCGACCGTTGAGACAGAGGATCTTTTCAGGCTCGCCCCCCATGTGGGAATTGTGGCCGAAGCCAGCAAGCAGCAGGCCAGAATGCAAACATTCATGGTAAATCTCGAAATTGAGCACACTCGCTTCGCCCACCCTGCACGGGTCGTAGCTTGATAGATCTCTGGGAAGCTTGAACGATAACGAACGACGTCGATATGGAAAGCAGAACAATCTGGTGATTGCTGATATCCTAATTGTAATGAAAGTGTTAAGTCCACAGAATAAACATGTGCTCAGAACAAGTTACTGAGTGGCTTCAAGAGGCACTTGCAGTATGCTGTGATAGAGGTCTTACTAACTTTGCATTTTCTATGGGAATTTCGGAGAAGATAAGATTGTAGACATAATGATAAAATGAAATAGTTTCAGAAAAAATATTTTTTTTTTCACAGTCTACGAAGGCAAATAACTAGGAATTGTGTTTCACATTTTCAAATTCCCCATGTTTAAATTTTAAATGAATGGACCTTATCGTCTTATGTAGAGTTACATATAGGGCTACATCACGTGATTTTTTCATCGAATAAACAACTGAAATATCGTGCCTCGACACTGCCCCCTTGTAATTTTCGTCGATGGAATGAATGAAATGTCACGTGGTACATGTATATGCAAGTTCCATTAAAACTTACCCTTATCACCCAGGGTTGCGTTTATTGATCCATAAATGGCGCTTTTTAAATTCCTGTGATTTTTTTTTTAATTTAGTGTGTGGAAAATTTTCGAATCTGAAATTCGCATTTCATAGTTGTTTCACTCCGTTATCTATAGATAAACATTTTTATTGCAAATACGTGTACATATATTTATAATTGTAATGTTATGAACATGCATGTAAGTTTACACGTAGGTACAAGGATTTGTTTCTATGGAACTGTATAGGCCTAGTCTGCTATGGGGCCATTCAAAAAGAACGCCCTCATGTAGGGGGTAGAGGGGATAGGTTTGATCTTAATCCTAGCTGTACTTGAAACACTAAAAAGTTCAAGAACAAATTCTGATACTGTAAATAATTATTTGGGAACTATTTTCTCTCCAAATACACAAATATAGTTATATCATGCGCCTTTCCTCCAAATCTTCAAAATTTTCTACATTTCTCCATTTAAAAAAATAAATAAATGTATAGTGTAGCCTACATGTATACTGTATATGGAAAAATTCGAAATCATTCCATTTTATTGGCAATGTCCACATTTATTCCTGTATTTTTTAAATTGAGAAATATAACGGATAATAAGAAAAACGGATTGCACATGAGGACCATTTTACCATAATTCTACAATGAGGGACATCAATTTCCAAGTTATTTTTATCCGAAATTGTATCAAAATGTCTAATATTACAGAAATTGCAATTGATAAGATTATCAGGCTACCTGATAACAATATGACATGTAGTACTTTTAATAACGCTTATATTGCATTTGTGTCATTTTTCAAATTGAAAACCACAAAAAAACGAAAAAGATGTTGGATAGCAGTACATGTCTAGTGCTAATGTTTGTAGCGACTGTCATTCTATGATTAGCAAATGATACTGTATGTAAAACCTAGCAGCATGTGAGTGAGAACACTATACAAGTGCTCTATCGTACGACAAGAAAGTTGCAAGCCAAATTTTCAGATTTTTTTAAAAAAAAAACTTTTATTGGAAACAAAACTTGTAGCAATTTAAGTTATGAATCGTTATACATTAACGTTTTATGCGTCATAGTACATTATAAATTGAAACCAGTCAATGTTGGCCACGTAAGCGATATCGGACTCGTTGCTGGTGAAGGTTAAAAACAGATCGTGCAGACCTTTGGGAACAGAGTCCAGAAACAGATTGATGGTCACCCAACTCTCCACCCCTCCCGTGTTGCGGGTGGTGATGGTCACTATTGGTTCGCTCTGGTTGTTGTCTAATCGGAGCTCGATGTGTCCGTAGTTGTCTTCCGATTGCCACGCTGACAGGGACATCGTGATGGCATCAGCTTCATTCTGGAAGTCCACTCCTTCAAAGACGATCCAATCACCGTGGTTGATGTTGCCCACGTAATAGCCTCCGCTGGCACTGTAGCTGCTCAGTGTCTCCACATTCATAGAGTCGTTGTAGCTTTCGGCTTCGATTCTTGAGAAGGCATCGAAGGACACCAAATCTTCAGGTTCATCGCCAACCTCCTCGATGGCGGACACCGATGCCAACGCCAGAATGGCGAAGAGAAGAACGCACCAATTAGCGAGAGGATTCATCTTTACTCTGGTGGAATCTTTGCTGGGATGGCTCTGGAAATTGAATTTTCTTCTTTTATACCTCGGGCCTTCAAGAACCTGGCTGCATGAGGAACGATTAGATACAGCTCCTAATTATCAGATAGAGGGCATATTTTTAGTCGTATTTCCCCAAGATTTTAATAATCTTGTGATAGGCTCGAAAGTCTAAATGTGAACATTTCACTTGGATACATTTTTAAGGGCAAGATTGTGCCTCTGGAAATTCGCGGTGTTAGAAATTGGTACTCAGACAGACGCATGGACTCTTGACGAATATTACCTTGGAAGTGGTGAGGTCATCTGTGCATAATCGAAATGCTATTATTTGGTTTAAAAATTCATTGAAAGTTATTGCTGTTATTAAAGCAATTATTTCTTTTGCCAATCGTAGAGCGTTTGTCTGAGTACTCCTGATGTTTGTTGACGCTTGTACATGTACTATAAGTACAGTATTTGTAGCTTATTTCATGTATACGCGGCAAAAGGTTATCACAATTGAAATTATAATGGTAATGAGAGAAGATAAGTATGGGAAAAAATGGACCTAAAATTCGTCATTATTTTCATAATTTCAGCATTTTCAGCAAAAATTATATGAAAAAATTTACTATAGGCTACACGCTTTCTGAAAATTCATTGAAATTTAATTCATACGAGTTTGCTTATGCACTTGTATACGTTAAATTGATACTGTATTGTTTTACCACAGATGAATCAGATCACCTTTATTTGATACATTTTCACCACATGCAATAATCACATCAATTGTACTTCATTTAAAGACGAAAAAAGACGTAAAGTTCATGACTTCGCCAGCAGCTAGGACTTCTTTCAATGTTTTGCTTAGGCTGCCGCCGTGGTGTAGTCTAGGTTGTAAAACTGAAACCAGTCCAGGTTGCACACATAGGTGGTGTCTGTGGCGTTGGTGACGAAGGTGAAATACAAGTGGTGCACTCCTGTTAGAGGGGGCTCGAACCCTTGGTCAAATGTGATAAAACTCAAGGTTCCTCCGGTGTTGTAAGTCGTGACCGATGTAAACGGTGCGTTGCCCAAGTAGTCTAAGTGCATGAAGATCACTCCGGTCTCATCATTGGGCTGCCATCCAGAAAACGAGATTTTGATGCTGTTGGCACCATCTTGAAAGTCCAGGTCGCTGTAGCCGATCGCCTCGCCATCGTCCAGGTTGCCCACGTACTTTCCGCCCGAGCAGGAATCGCAGTCGTATACAACGGCCTGCACGGCGTAATTCATCAGCTCGGCTTCTATCTTGGAGAAGGGATCTTGGTTCTTGAGGCCTGCTTGGACATTGTTGACCAAGGCGGCAGCGGATGCTGATGAACCGCATGCCCAAAACAGGATGGCGCTGAGAACGGCGAAACGCATCATGATTCTTGTCTGCGTGACAGTCCAACAATCAAATGTTATACTGGATGAAACGTTCCCTTTTAGTGCAGGTATGCCATCATGTGCTCCGAACGTGTTTTTCTGCACTATGGACGTTGCTGAGTGAAGACTTTATCGGAGATCAGAAATTCCTGATCCGTGATATTTGTCCAAGATACCGAGAGATAAGTGAGGATCGATGCCGTCGAAACGAGTATTTGTCTGTACTCTCAGTAATGACAGAATGTAAATCAATCACCAAAGTGTCATCAAGTTTAAGCCTCCAATGGCACGGTCATCTTACAAGAGTTGAAATTGAAATCTGTCATATATGACCGCCACATACCTGCAGGCAATGCATGCAATGTTGCATTCGTCATCATATTACCCAAATAAATTTTCTGTCATTTATCCTTTTTTATCGTTCTGCATGAAAGCCACCAATTACCCCAAAAACGTTGGAAGGTAGAACGACAGAACGTTAATGTTCATAGTGATTGCCATCTTTCGTAAATAAACTGCAGCAAATTCTTATTTCTAAGAGATATTTATATATGAGATACCGTATACAGTAAGTGCAGTTTGATCTTTGCAAATCAAAAAATATATGTTCATTATACAATACTACTTGGAAGTACGTTTGCGAATGCAGTTATTGTTCCAAATCGAAACTTTGATCATTTGGGGTAAAATACTATTAGAACTTTTGGAAATTATTCGAAGTAGTTATCTGTATTTCATCAATCTTCGGAGCCTTGAAGTTAATTGTTACTAACAAAAAACTGCGTTCCTGTTCTTCTAAGGGTGAGCTAAATACAGTACTTTAAGAAATTTTAACACGCCGTTAGCGTGCACCAATACCGTGATAGTTTTAATTACTCAAGACATAACCTTGACACCATTAAGATACAGAAAAATGAAATAATGCATCCATTCAGCCAACTCTTGAAAATACAGAATTATATGCCTCCTTAAAACATTGTAAATGTGGCAGATCAATAATCGTAATAATATCCAAATCAACTTTGGTTTTTACATTACATGCAGAAATAATACACTAAAACCGACAAATCTTTGCAGTAATTAGCAATGGGGAAATTGTCCATTCATTCCTGCATCATGTCTTGCCTGGTTCGACTGCTCATGGATAGAACTGAATGACATATAGGTAGCAAACCGTGGATATGTCATCGACTGTAAGAAATGTAAGATAGAGGTCTTGAATTCCTGTTGGAACAGAGGTAACGTTTTGGTTGATATCAGCGAATGCCGTCCAGACACCGGTGTTCGGGACTTCGACGATGGCAAAAGGTATCTTGGTGGTACTTTTCAAAGGAAATCTGACCGTTGGCCGATGTTGCTTCATGATGTTGTTCTGGTTGGACTGTTCCTGCATGTTAAAAATCTTGGAACAAAAGTTATTTTGATATGTATAACAGTCTTGGTTTTTAAACTTTTGGATATTAATTCTTTCGTGTTTTATTTGCTTTATATAGCTGCTACCAAATATTGACACTGACAAAGCTGTCACAAAAAATGCATCATTTTTTTGAAGCATTTGGAGCTTTCTGAAAATTGAATGAAATTTCATACATGCTTGCCTATATATGCACTTGTATGTTAAATTGATACTGTATTGTTTTACCACAGTTGAATCAGATCACCTTTATTTGCTATATTTTCACCACATTCTCTAATCACATAAATTGAACTTCATTTACTGTAAAGCAACAACAAAAAACGTAAAGTTCATGACTTCTTTCAGTGTTTTGCTTAGGCTGCTGGCGTAGTGATGTCCAGGTTGTAAAACTGAAACCAGTCCAGGTTGCACACATTGGTCGTGCCCGTGGAGTTGGAGACGAAGGTGAAATACAAGTGGTGCACTCCTGTTAGAGGGGGCTCGAACCCTTGGTCAAATGTGATAAAACTCAAGGTTCCTCCGGTGTTGTAAGTCGTGACCGATGTAAACGGTGCGTTGCCCAAGTAGTCTAAGTGCATGAAGATCACTCCGGTCTCATCATTGGGCTGCCATCCAGAAAACGAGATTTTGATGCTGTTGGCACCATCTTGAAAGTCCAGGTCGCTGTAGCCGATCGCCTCGCCATCGTCCAGGTTGCCCACGTACTTTCCGCCCGAGCAGGAATCGCAGTCGTATACAACGGCCTGCACGGCGTAATTCATCAGCTCGGCTTCTATCTTGGAAAAGGGATCTTGGTTCTTGAGGCCTGCTTGGACATTGTTGACCAAGGCGGCAGCGGATGCTGATGAACCGCAAGACCAAAACAGGATGGCGCTGAGAACGGCTAAGCGCATCATGGTTCTTGTTTGCGTGACAGTCCAACAATCAAATGTTATGCTGGATGAAGCGTTCCCTTTTAGTGCAGGTATGCCATCCTGTGCTCCGAACGTGTTTTTCTGCACTATGGACGTTGCTGAGTGGAGACTTTATCGGAGATCAGAAATCCCTGATCTGTGATATATTTGTCCGAGATACCGAAAGATAAGTGAGGATCGATGCCGTCGAAACGATATTTGTCTGTACTCTCAGCAATGACAGAATGTAAATCAATCACCAAAGTGTCATCAGGTTTAAGCCTCCAATGGCACGGTCATCTTACAAGAGTTGAAATTGACATCTGTCATATGACCGCCACATATACATGCAGGCAACGTCCTGTGAATGACGATTTAACTCACCGAACTCGATAGATGTGCAATGTTGCATGCGCTATCATATTACCCAAATAAATTTTCTGTTATTTATCCTTTTTTATCGAGTTGCATGAAAGCCACCAAATCCCCCAAAAACGTTGAAAGCCAATGGAAGGTAGAACGATAGAACGTTAATGTTCATAGTGATTGCCGTCTTTAGTAAATAAACTGCAGCAAATTCGTATTTCTAAGAGAAATTTATAAGAGATATACAGTAAGTGCAGTTTGATCTTTGCTCATTTGGTCACTTTGATCATTTGGTACGTGTCATGAAGTTGTATAACGAAAAACTGCGTTCCTGTTGTTCTAAGGGTGAGGTAACTACAGTATTTTGAGAAATTTTAACACACCGTTATCTATGATGTAATACTACATGTATGAATAATGATAGACGCCATTATGAAAACAGTCAATTTTTTTACATTTTGGCTTTATTAAAGAGGCTTCGTACAAGTGCACCAATATCGTGGTAGTTTTAATTACTCGAGACATAACCTTGACACCATTTAGATACAGAAAAATGAAATAATGCAGCAATTCAGCCAACTCTTGAAAATACAGAATTATATGCCTCCTTAAAACATTGTAAATGTGGCAGATCAACAATCGTGATAATTTCCAAATCAACTTTGGTTTTTACATTACATGCAGAAATAATACACTAAATCGACAAATCTGTGGGGCAATTGTCCGTTCATTCCTGCATCATGTCTTGCCTGGTTCGACTGCTCATGGATAGAACTGAATGACATCTAGGTAGCAAATCGTGGATATGTCATCGACTGTAAGAAATGTAAGATAGAGGTCTTGAATTCCTTTTGGAACAGAGGTAACGTTTTGATTGATGTCAGCGAATGCCGTCCAGACACCGGTGTTCGGGATTTCGACAGTGGCAAAAGGTATCGTGGTTGTACTTTCCAAATGAAATCTGACCGTTGACCGTTGTCCAATCTGGTACTCGGTCCCCACCAGAATTCTGACGGCAGTGGCTCCTTCGCCAAAGTCAACGCCGAAATATCCGATGGCACCTTCCGTGCTGTTCACAACAATGCTGTTCGCGTGTGCTTCGTTGACGTACTTTGGGTATGCGTCGAATAAGTAGTTTGCGTACTCAGCCTGTAGAGTACGAAAGGCATCGACCGTCTTTCGGCCTTCTGAAACTTGACAGAATGCCGCTACCAGCAGTGCAAATGCCAATAACTGATTCATGATGTTGTTCTCGTTGAACTATTCCTGGTTGAAAAGCTTGGAGCAAAAGTTATTTCGATGTGTCCGGTCTTGGTTTTTAAACTTTTGGATATTAATTTTTGCGTGTTTCATTCGCTTTATATAGCTGCTACCAAATATTGACACTGACACAGCTGTCACAAAAAATATATTGGTATGACATTTTGAAATATTTACTGCGAACTACTGGCGGTGACAGTTTTATTGTATATTGTTTCAGTGTACTTTAACGTGATTAGCATGACATTGATTGAATGTTCTTTTATTATGTAACTATCGAGCCTTCAATCAAAAAATGCGGATTTTTTTGCGCTGGTCTTTTTAGAAAAGTTAATAGCCTTATGCAACATTGTTTGGAAATACAATGCATGACTTTATGCCGATTTTGACATTATGCTGGTAACACGTGACTTTTAATTCTTATCTTTGGCGAAAATTACTACTCGGCGCCACGTTCTTTTAAAATGTAAACGATGATTCTCCAAAAATGTCACTTGATACTGTACTGGCTTTCACATAACTCAGCATTAGCACAAGGTTTTGATACGGTGAAGCTAAGGTTATCGTAATTCCACTTATTTGTTCTATAAATACGTTACAACAATGTTGGGGGTACTTCGTTACTCGAAATTGATAGTTTATCTGGATTCATGGAAATGTAATCAGGTTTTGTTTGGCACGTTGATTTTGAAATTGATTATCGATAGGCCTACTGCATTCAACCCCCTTCCCCACCATGTAGGCTACTCCAATTTTTGCAGGAATGATTTTCTTGGTTTACATCGACTTACGTGACATAGATTTATGATGGTATGAGGTTTATTTGATGGTCGAATTTATTACATAACTTATGGATGATAATGATTATTAAAAGGCAACATTTCGTATGAGTCATAGGAATTTGATGGTGCTAATTATTTGAATATATCTGTAGACTTGTTTATAATATGTACTACAGTGTTAATTACTTCCTACACGAGATAATGCGAATAATGCAACAAACGTGAGTTATTGATCATCGTGTCGTAATTATGAAATGCGATTTAAAAATCATGTCGTAGAGGGTAGACTTACGGAAACCAAAAATGTACGAATGTTGTGAGTGCTCCTGTGCCCGAAAGCTGCCATTCGGTAATAGGTGCATAGTTAATATGGTCAAACGAATTGCCGCTTCATGTAACAGACACTACATGGGTACCATTGTGAATGGGCGAGAACATCAGGGCCCATATATCAATGGTTCCATACATAATAGCTAAATCCAAACAAGGTGCCTGCATGAGATGTATGAGATTTTTCAAGTATAGTGATAATTGAAAGCTTGGAAAAAGCAGAAACTATATAGCCAGGCATAAATTGAGATTCCAGACAATTTAATATCAAAGAGATTGTCGTTTCAAAAACATTCATTTCGACGACAACACGATTGTTGCTCCCAGTTCTGACAGACTTGCCATTGCAAACAAGGGAGAGTCAGAAGGGTTTGAAAGTCTGCTTGACAATGCCAAGCAATGGAGGGAAGAAAGAATTTATCCAAGTAAAAAAGACTTGCGAGGATCCATGAAACATTTATTACATCAAAGCCACTGTTTCAAATTGATAAAAGATCGATCATTGTCCAAATGCTTACTACTTGGATGTGGCGCAAGGGAGGGGTGACGTTGACGAAGAAAGTGTAGTATAGCTTCGTGCACTGATAACGGTGAGAAAGATGCATGCCGAGAAGTTATAAAGTTCCATGGGGTGGAGAGTTCACTCAGTTCAGGCCTTGGAAGGTGGTGCGAAACGGTACCCAACATGTTCTGGAACGCACCGTGCCTCTAATTATCCTCGTACACGATCTTGGTGGGTGGTGGCGGTCGCTTCGAACTCATGGGAAGTATATCCTTGCCCACGCTATAGATAACTTCTAAGACCTGCATGATAAAGAGCCAAATGTGGAAAGTGGATTAGATCCTCAAAGAGGAGCCTTTACTGATCCGACTGAATTGGTACCACTTACCTTATCTAACATTTCTTTACTATGTGCAGCAGAGACACAGAAGCGCATCCGAGAATGGTGGAGGGGAACGCCTGGAAAAATCACCGCCACTGTAGCAATGCCGTTGGCTACCATCGTTTTGGTAAACAAACTATATGCAAATGGGTGAATTACGCATTATAAGGAAACGTGAGAAAAGTGTTCCTAGACCAAATCCAAACAATAATAAGAACGTTGCAAGAATGTAGTTTTAAGAATTTACAGATGTTTAATGTTCCGAAAGGTTCCGAAAATTTATGATTCCTCAAGATTTTCTTCAAAAACCAAGGAAATGAAGAAATGATTGAACACTTGAAAATTTGTAAATTGTTTTTTTTTTGGACATCACATCTGCAAGCTAAAAGATTGATAGTCTTTTAGAGAAGATTATGAAATCATTGTTCAAAACTTTTATAATGAAAGGTATTGTTTACCTGACCCTAATTCAATGTCACAAGGTTTCATACAAAAAGGCGCATTAATTCAATATATATTAACCTTTTAAGGTATGTTTTATCTGCCTGCAACATGTTCTGTACAATTGTACAATTTACACAACAGATTACAAATTATAAGTACATTAGTCTGTGTAAATATACATGTAGATCTAAGAATGCATTATTGAAACAAACATTGGAATTTCTTGATTGCCTTAACTCTCAAACATGTTTTATTTTTAAAAAATCAATTCCCTGTCCCATAACCTCCCCCCTTCCCAAAAAAAAAACTAAAAAACTTATAAACTACATACTGTACATGTAAGATATGTGGGGATGCTTACTATACTTTTGCTGGAGAGAATGCCATCAGAGGTACGACGGGTGAATGGGAATTCCCATAGATTATGAACCCCATTTCACGTAATCGGCGTCGAAAATATTGGGTGTTGTGCTCGAGACGCTTTAATCGGCACTGTCCTAAATGGAATAAGTCAGATAATTAGACCAGTGGAAAATCCTCGAGTGTCAAAGAGCAAGGAGCCAGCAAATCCATTGCCTTCATTGGTCCCATCCTCGCCCATGATGATCCTCATGGACACCAATATCTGCTGCGCCACAGATGCCGTCATGCTGGATCCGTAGCAATTGCCATGCGATTTCGTTCGCAAGTAACTAATTAGTTTCTGCGAAGGTAAAAACTACTTGACCTAAGATTTCCGGGAATTACATGACCCTGGCACAGATGCGAATTAAACACGTTTCCGGCCTATTTTGAATAGTTGGAAAAATTGGAAACGCACCTTAGTTCCAGCAATGTATCCACCAGCGGCTCCAAAAGCTTTGGTGAACGTCCCCATATGGATGTCCACGTCCAGCGGATTGCATTGAAAGTAGTCCACCACGCCTCTTCCTGAGTGCCCCAAAGCGCCTATGCTATGCGCCTCATCCAGGTAAAGATACGCTTTGTACTTTTTCTTAAGCCGTATCACTTCCGGAAGATTCACGATGGTCCCTTCCATGCTCCGAGAAAGAAGAAGCGACTCGGAGAGGGGTACGTGGCATGCAGACGGAATACAGACAGGACCCTCACTTTAGTCACTTACCTGTAAAGACCCTCGACTATTATTAATATTTTCTTCCATCGGCGATGGGTCCTGGCCTGGCCTTGCACGACAGCATCCTGCAGGACACGCTCCAAATCTTGCATATCTATGAAAGTTTTTATTAAATATGATTGTCATGTAAGTTAATTTCCGAATGTCGGCCAAATCTATATTATAAATTTAAGTACTTAAGTGTACATGTGTATCAATAGTTGCGTTTAAAACTTCATCATTGCATGGTGAAATGCTTAGAATAATTACATAATCTTTTTCGGTAGCTGACCACGCAAAAATAAATAGTAATTATTAATAGGAATAGTATTAATCATGATTGACTGCATATTTCGGTATCATTCTGAATCTGATAATGATACGGGCAAGAAGTCTAAATTTACAACTTTCCAAGTAAAATAAGTTGAAATTGCAACCATTACCATTATGCTTGAACACCCGGATAACTGCACCGGACAAGCGTGACCCGAGGATGATGGAGGCATGGTTCAAGACGTCACTTACAACAAGACAGTCTTTATCGACGAGGGTCGGAAGGTTGAGCGAGTTGGTTGCGAAACCCATTCCAAACGTGATGGCATCTTCCACCCCGATGAAACTGGCCACCAACCTCTCCAACTCGTTGTGGATATCATAATTACCTGCAAGGAATACATGTACATATATTTCAAATGAGTTTAGAGGATTTAACCTTTTTACAGTCGCAATTAAAATACGGACAAATCTCGTCCAAACATGCCATCATGTAAGATTGGAAATTTTTCTTTAGAAAATCCATTTCTTATTCAAAAGTTTCAGCTGATCTGCTGAAGTCAATGTAGGCCTACATGTACCTACAATAACAGGTTTTAAAACTACATGTAGCCTACTTGTAAAGTGAATAGTTGATATTTTCAACAAATCGGTTACATAAGTATACGACTTGGACTGCTAAACTGCTAAGATTTGAAGCTAGTGGGGGCATTATCAAATGGCCAACACTATGATGTTAACTTGGTGTTTAAAGTCTGTGATAAATTTTAAAATAACTACAATTCCAAACATATTTTACAATTCAATTTTAAATACCGACGTTAGTGCAGCAATTGTTGTAATGACGACGGGAATAGAACCATATCAAGATTATAGAATATACATAAACTTGACGTTGAGAATGACTGTATAGTCCTGTTTAAAGATACTGTACATATACTGTACAGTAACCATAGGGTGCGGAATGCAATGGTGCTCAAACCATTTGGCCCCAATGCCCATTTCAAGGATTTTTAGGTCCTATATCTCTTAAACGCGTAACTACAAAGAAAAATTCAATTAGAAAGTTGTAGGGCATCGAAAAATGAGTTTAATGGCTCCATTTGCAGCAGCGGTATTCAATTATCAATCACCACACAACAAAGGTCTTCTGGGCTTCTTGTATGTTTGCACCCATGCATAAAACCACTACATTGCAGGAAAGCTCGATTCCTATAGATGTCGTAGATCTTTCCTGCAATGTAGCGGTGTTATGCATGTGTGCAAACATACAAGCACAGAAGTCATTTCTTTGTGGCGATTGATATTTAAATGTTGCAAATAATAATAATATAAGCAAAAACTAGGCAAAGCCAGGGGCTTGAAGCCGGAAGAAATCTAGTTGGCGAATAAATGT
>JAQGAO010003924.1:0-16115 GCA_034697705.1 Ommatoiulus sabulosus | reverse complement strand
TTTTGAACACCTAAGCTCGAGCTGGCAAACCGAAAAAAAAGCACCGAAAAGAGGCACCGAAAAATAAGCTCTTTTTGTACGTACCCTTAGGCGAGGACTGGAAAATTTAAATGAATTCGTATTAGCAGAAATTCGTACAAAACGACTTCTTTGTACTTAATGAGGTTCCACTGCATCTGTAAATCGAAGATTTTTAAAGATGGTCATGCGGAAACTTTTGTTTAATAATTGTGTTCATGCATGACTGAGAATAATACATTATGCTGAAATTGCCTGTACCACTAATGTCTTAACGAAAGCTAGCGGGCATCCATAATCACCGATTATGGCTTTTTAATTGACATATTAACATTGATTCATTTGTAGTTTTAAAAAAAGTTGGCTTTAATACACACGTAGCGATAATAACGTCAAATTCAAATTAGTCAGCTAGTTTGTTGCAACAAACATAGCTAACCTTCGATTAAAGCCCTTTTAAGTGAATAATTAACAAGCATTAATTAAGGGATTTTTTTTTAAATAAAATTATCCTGCTGACTATCTTTAAATATACTGTCAAACATCTTTAAGAAAAACTCGAAGGAACGGCAAAATTTGTTCGTTTAAACCGTAGTTCGTATTATCAATAGTCAGAAAAAAAACATGATTTCATCAAAAAGAATTAAGTATTAAAAAAAATTCAAGATGTACTTGCACTTCAATTTTGTATTACACAATCTCTCGAAGTACACCATTATAGTTTACCTAAAATAATCTCGAAATTGTTTCTTTCTTTCGAGATTTGGCGATTTCTCAAAACGTCTATGGTTCGTTTTCACCTAAGTTAACATTATTCGAAAATATACTATGACGAGGTTTGAAAATGAATTCATATTATCAGCAATTTGTTTGAAGCGAGTTCGTCTTGATGTGGTTGATCGTATATCCATATGAAAATGTAACACCTTTGAATATTGACCATACAGAAACAGCTGTTTTCTGATAATTGGAAGAATTATTAATCAAGACATGATCATTTTAGTGACCCATATAGGTTATTGATACACATACCAATCAACTTTTTTAATTTTGCTGCAGATTTTTCCTTCAGCAAGCCACAGCGCCAGCTACCGAGAGTCGAAAAGGCTCACCTGTATGTATATGTTGAACATAGGCTATCGAGTGACCCTTTACATGGCCTCTTGCCTGTAACTCTTGTTTTTAAGCACGTTCAGTGTCGATGACGTCTAAATAACGGCTTTTTTTGTCAGAGTCTGCTGCTGAAGAAAGTATTATCCAAGGTACCATCAAGGAGCCAAAAAGTACTTCTTGTTCTGGTCAGTTTTTTGTTGCTAAATAAACAACCCGTTTTTGTTGGCCCATGAATTCCAATGAAGCAAGAATTGACGATAATTTCAATAGCTTTAACAATTTGATTGGAAAATTATCAGTTCTTTGAAAATTAAGTCAATTGACATTGAGTCTTTTCGAATAACTACGGTAGTAACAAAGTACGAAAGGTAAAAACGTGCCATGTATGTAGTCAGTCGCTTTGGATTGAACATTTGTTTCATTTGAATGCAACGTCCTGTTCTCCTGAGCAAATGCTCTTTGCATATTTCTCGGAACATGGGCCATTATTCTATGAGTACATAGAAATTTATTTTCATGAGTTTTTATCGCCGAGCAAATTTTATTGTGCCATTTATCAAAAATCGACCTTCGTAGCAATATTTTATTCAAGATTTTTTTTTTCTGTTTTCTCGTAAATCACTTATCACTCCAATAGCCTACAGTATGGTATAGCGTACCAAAAAAATATCTCCCAAGATTTAACTCACAAGTTGGAGAGGAATATTAACCACGATCAATAAAATTACAAGTATATTTTAATGCAAAGGCCGTCACACACGAGACGATTTATATCCCGAAACGTTTTTCCAGATATATTGCCTGTATTGAGAAAAAAACATTTTCGCAAATGTATTTCCAGAATAGAAAAAGGTATTATTCTTAGTGACTTATTTCTGGAAAGAAATTCGCGTCATTCAATCATGCATGTAGCAAAGCTTTTTCTGTTGGATAGCCAATCAGGAAAGACGCACGTCATAGAATGGAGCAAGCATTGCTGTCAAGTTATGCAGTGATTATACACTGATACAGTTGTCCCATTTTCCTTTTAAATAGTTTTCACATTTGCTATACAAGCAGTGGCCAACAGGAAATTGTTTCAGTTGAAATAACTTCTGCAATTTCTCACATGTTATTTCGGAATATAACTTTTCTCGTGTGTGTCGGTAAGCTTTTGCTTAATTTACTCACTTTTTAACAAGTTTCCACAATTGAAACTGAGTGTGATGATGTCATTTCAAATCCTCGATTATAGCAATTGTAAAAAAAAATTACCCACATTTCCTTTATATGTACATGTATGCAGTACAGCTGTACTTAACGGACCGGTTGGTGCACAGTGATTGTTTATATGGAAAATATTAAATATTGAGCAGTATATTGAATTACATGTACTTTGAATTTAAAGTACATATACTGTACATGTCTATAATGTCTGTTAACACAATTTATTTGCCCTCTGCAAGATCGAATTACAAGGAAAGTAGTGATTTCAATCGGAGTAATCGGTCTTGAGCAATTGCTCAAGATCCAAATTTGTATACAGTAGTTCGATTCAAACAGCCCATTCTTGAAAACTGCATCATTTCGGATAATGGTGGATGGATTCGAAAGTGAAATTTGGGTTTATGGTTGATTATGATTTTACAACCTACTGTAATAATGCAATCCATTAATGACGAAATAATGAACTGTATTTATTTCACTCTAGAAAACCTACTCTCTATTTAAAATTTGCCTTTGAAAAACTAATTGCTAGTTTGGTGTGATGCCCTCTAGCAGTACAACTGGTTCAAAGGTATTTCGGCCGACCTTGACAACAATTCCGCATACATTAATTAGGCCTACGCCTGCAAACTTGGCAAATGAAATTAATTAGATGCTTTTTATTCCCTACATTCACCAGTTTGACACGGACACCCAAATTTGGCCTACAGAGATCGGGCGCGTAGGACTTTTTTAAAGTCAAAAATAACGGTTTTCTGAAACTGCTTTTCTCCCCCTAAAATTTATGTGCATGTGTAGGCCCATTTTGGTTTTGAAAAATATCTTATACACTTTAGTGTAAAATGTGTTCTTGGACATGTTACATCCATCATACTGTATCTAACTTCATTTTTATAAGCTAGGCACTTGTATTAACCACTTTATTGTCCATTTAGTGTGGCAGGGCCAGGTTTGCTATCCCCTGAATATTTCGGGAAGTATTATTAGGGAATTATATCCCCTACTTTTCGGGATAATCTACATATACAGTAGATCAGTACATATGCAGTAAAATGCACGACTTTTAAATTTTAATCAATATGCACGTTGCTTCCGAAAATTTATTAGGACAAAACTGAGCATGCAGGTTTCGAAATTTTTCGATTAAAAAGTATTAGAATTTTATTTCTTCATAAATACATCTCCTTTTAAGAATGCCCGGCTATTATTACATCAATTAATTTAGTAGAACATATACTGTAGAACATTTAGAAAAATCAAAAAATATTGAAAATATGCATGAACAAGTATTGCAGAGTAGAGCAAATATAGAACAAGATGAGGTGTCGCTTAATTTAGGCCAGAAAATGCCAAGAAAATCGTCGTGTCCCTTAAGTTCGGTGAAGTCATAAGTCACATCAATCTTGTACAGGGTGAGGCATAACTGCGTTGGCGTCCCAACTCGCACCTTAATTCGTGACACACGCGTGCAGATATGGTTACTTTCTTGCCATTTTAAATAAGGGCAACATTTTCTTAGAAATATCGCGTGAGGCAAACCGGCTAAAAATGACATCATCGCATCTCCAGTTTCAACTGAATAACAATAATTTCAGGAAAACGTCAGGCAAATGCAAACAACGTCAGGCAACATATATAACGAGCGCAATAAAATAAAAAATAATAATCCCCGAAAATATACAGCGAAGCGATTTGTACCTCCTAACGAACATTCCTTCCGAAAGTGTTTATAATTAAGGTCAAAAACACTGATTAGATTTTTTCAAAAACAGGTGCAGCCCATTGACCTTAAGCAGCTCTGGGCAGAAAATCCCCAAAAAGTCGCACCCAATTCGGGAGAGGGATAGCTGCGAGAAAAAAAAAAGGTCCCCCAAAATCAACGAGCTGCTTAAACTGCTTAAACGCTGACCAATAATTAATTCGGCCGGCAGATTGATATTCGAGAAATCTCGGAACCAATGAAAGTTGACATTTGGGCGGGGTCCACGCTGCTGACGTCCCAGAGCAAAATGTACGAACAGTTGGAGTGCAGCGAGCCTACCCTTCGCACCAGCGATACTTTTCGCCGTCGCCAACCTTCGCAGATTGAAACTGAATATAACGGAATGTTGGCTAAGCCCCAGCCCAGGCGCACTTCCTTACCGGTGATCAGTGAAATATTCAAAAGCAGTGATGAGAATAAGCGGCGCAAACCCCGCTGTGATTGGGACCCGCCGCGGAGGAGCCACTTCCCATCCTTCAACTTCGACTTCTGGCCCTACAGCCAGCACCAGAACAGCAACAGCAACTGTGCCAACAACCAGAATGGCCACTGTCACGGGGGTGGCGGTGGTGGTGGCGGAGGAGGAGGAGGAGGTGGTGGGGGTATGGGTATGGGTGGCGGACACTACAAACCCAACACCTCTGGACCATCGGTGATATGCATCATGCCCAAGTGTGACAGTATGACGGTAAGCCCAATGTCAGTTTTTTCGGTGGATGCTTGCATGGGACAATTTTTATTTTTCGGTGAAGGTGCACGGCGCGAACACGAGCCCGTTTTGGTCAAGAGTTGACGCAAAGATAGCCTGTCATCTCGGTGTTTGGACTGCGATGTAGGTTTTGTCAGTGTCCGCTGATGTTGAAATCAACTAGGATTGGACACTTGTTGGTCGTGGATGTTGTTCTTGAGATACAGGTATTTTCTTATGGAAATGTCAAGTACCAAAGAAATGTAGCAAAGCTCGTGAACTAGTGTCTAGCCTATTGTTCTAACCCATATGGAAACATAACAGGCAAACGGAATGTTACCGAAGAGTTTTACATTACATGTTTTTGTTCTCCTATAATGCACATAAAATGCCAATGGAATTCTACCATCGCATTTAACATAATGTTTTTGCTCGTGTTTCCAACAAGGAAACAAAGTGCAAACGGAATATGTTATCAAGGTGTTTTACATAACGTATTTTTTGCCCATGTTTCCCATATGGAAACATAAAATCCAAAAGGAATATCATAAAAGCGTTTTATATAACATATTTTTTACCCATGTTTCCCACAAGGGAACGTAAAATCCAAAAGGAATATTATAAAAGCGTTTTACATAACATGTTTTTGTCAATGTTTCCTGCAAGGAATCATAAAATCCAAAAGTAATGTTATCAAAGTGTTTTACATATCATATTTTTGCACATGTTTCCCAAAAGGAAACACAATCCAAAAGGAATGTTACGAAAACGTTTTACATAACATGGTTTTGTTCATTTTCCCCATAAGGAAACATAAAATGCAAACATAATGTTACTAACGCGTTTTACATAACATGTTTTTGCTCATGTTTCTTGCAAGTATAAACATAAAATCCAAAAGGAATCTTATCAAAGTGTTTTATATAACATGTTTTTGCACATGGCTCCCACAAGTAAATCCAACGGAATGTTATCAAAGCGTTTTATATAACATGTTTTTGCTCATGTTTCCCAAAAGGAAACATAAAATCTAATAGGAATATTATCAAAGCGTTTTACTTAACATGATTTTGTTCATTTTCCCCATAAGGAAGCTTAACATAAAATGCAAACATAATGTTACTAACGCGTTTTACATAACATGTTTTTGTCTATGTTTCCTGCAAGGAAACATAAAATCCAAAAGGAATGTTATCAAAGTGCTTTAAATAACATGCTTTTGCACATGTTTCCCACAAGGGAACATAAAATGTAAATGGAATGTTACCAACGTGTTTTACATAACATGTTTTTGCTCAAGTTTTACAACTCCTCGTTCATACATGATACCGCAACGTGCTTGCTTCAATACAAATGCATGTACCGAAAAAAAAAACACCAACCATTTACATCCGAAAATTGAACACTTTTCGTAATCACATGCAATTGAAGCAAAACCTCCAGTGAAGGGAAAACCCAAGCATCCACTCCAGATGGCATAATGATTGGCAAAATGTAAATGGGAGCAAAAAATTGATGTAACTAAAACCCCCAAAATTATTGCTAATGCATAGTCGATCGAGCAATTGGGATTTTCCTATGGCTGTAGCATATTAAACTGATTGAGCCTCGTTGAGGTCACGTGAGGTGAATACAAATATCTTGGCACATACCAAACGTTTTGGAGTACGATCGATCGACTCTCCACCTGGTGGCCTATTCACTAAACCAAGCCAACTGTTATAAATTCCGGCAAAGTCACGTGCTGACTGTGCGTATTGCACATGAAGTGAATAAGAGTTAAGAGTAGAGTGGCACTTAATGTTCAGATTCTTTCCTACCTGGTCATTGTTGACAGGTTTCGACACTTTTCAACATTGGCCTACACGTTATTATTTTGGTGGCAACATCCGATGCCATGCCCATTTTGATTGGCATAGTCGTTGCCAGACAAAACCACAAAAACAACTGACATGTATTCAATCATAATCCACGACGGTTGCATGATAGTCTTGAATTATACGATTATTTCTTCGTGATATAGATAGCCTTCTTAGATGAAATGTATCCAACTCTGATGCATTCACGCAAGATGAAGTTTCAACAGAAATTGGTTAATTGTACCTTGTCTTACTTATGAAATTTCGCCCATATAAATAATATGAAAGTGGAGTCATTCATCTCGAGCCACCCTGCAGGGAACTTGCGCCTGTCAGTTTGGACTTGATCGTCTATCAAAGCATAATCTGAAGGCATTCTAAATAATACTTCTTTGTGTTTTTAACGAATGGACATTTTTTGCAAAAACTATTGTCAGCTTATTGTTGTTAAAAAAAATTGAAGTTTTCTCTATTGACTATCAAAACACATTCCTGAGGTAATTACCTTTAATCTGACAGCATTCTAAACATGCTGCTTATTCCTTTTAAACAAATAGAAGTTTTCAAGTTAACAAATGGACATATCTTCAAAATCTATTGTTTTTACAGCTGTTGTTAACAAAATTTAAATTGTTAATAAAATAGTATTTTTTTTACTTTGTTATTAACAAAGTGAACAAATTGAAGTTTTCTTAATTTATTATCAAAACATATTTCTGATGCAAATAACTTTCATCTGAAATCATTCTAAGCGTGTTCCTGTGTCCATTAACAAATAAACATTTTCTTTTTCAAAATCTATTATCCTTTTACAGATAACATAATTGTAGTTGCTTTGATCGAATTGGAAAAATATACCCCTGAGGCAAATACAGTATCTTTAATCTGAAAGCAGTCTATAAACATGTTTCTGAGTACATATTAACAAATGAGCATTTTTTTTTCAAAATCTATTGTCCTTTTACAACTACCAAAATTGTGGTTTTCTTAATCGAATATGAAAACATGCTCCTGAGGCAAATACCTTTAACTTGATAGTATTCTAAACATACTATATAGGTCGTCCATATAAACAAAAGAACATTTTTTTTCAAAATCTTTAGTCCTCCTACAACTGCAGTTAACTAAATTGAAGTTACTTGATCGATTTTCAAAACATTTTCAGGAGGCAAATACCATTAATCTGACAGCATTCCAAACATACTTCTTTGTCTATATTAACAAAAGAACATTTTTGCAATATCTGGTGTTCGCTTACCACTGATGTTAACATCATTGAAGTCTTTGAGTTCGGTTCTCCATCCCATCCGAGTTGAAATTTCTCCATCTGACAGAAATTTAAAATTTCAGAAGAAAAAAAACTTCAGAGAAATTTCAAAACGATGTCCAAAACTGGTTTCTGTATTAAGTGCGTTACCGGAACTTAATTTTTTTCAATTAAGACGGCGAGATCGTCTTAAGGTAAACTGGTGTACAGTATGAGCAATTCTCCTGGTACTGGGCCACCATGCACGCAACTGAACCAGTTTATCACGCATCTAGCATCTGAAACACCTTGGAACCTCCATCTAAAATAAATGATCTCCCGCTGATGCAATCAAAAACAATGTCCAGCACCCACTGAGCGATTCAGTCTCATTTTACAATTGCATGGGAGACGTATGGGAATTGGCGTAACAAAAAATTAAAACTGATAGAGGAATTACGAAGGAAAGAATGTGGTAATCAAAGAAATGAAGGTTTTACGTAAACGAATTCGTGGAAACTAAGGCAGGCAGGCGTTCGTGATGCTGATCGTTGTCGATTAATTGCATCTGAATTACTCATATTTCCATTGCCGTTTCCAAATGCGTGAAATTCAACTCACGAATTTCATGTGAATTTAAAACTGTACGAAAGAATTAACAGAAAGCTTGTCAGTTTCAATGACATATTGATATTGTCGACAATGCGAGAAAAACCGCTAATTAAATTCCAAGAAGAATTCAGGTATTTTTGATAGATATAACATAAAATCACATAAAATATAAAAAGTCCCAAATTTATCCACACGTATAGAGCAGGAAAGTCCTGTGAAAAGTTTAATTTTTGCTTAATGGTATACCGATGTTTTAGAATATACATGTACGATGTGCATACTTTATTTTCTTAGAAAATTCTGGGTGAAAAACCTTGCGTTTCAAGTAACTTTTATCTGGAAATTTTTAAAGTAAACAACAGATTTCGAATCTTCAACTCCATCAAAATATTCCTTTTTATCACTGTTGTCATTATGCAACCAAAAAATTTGGAATGTTTTTGGGAGATTCTCTGAACCAAAGCATATATGAGTTACCTTTTGTTATGGCTGCAGGACGTCGGGAATTTTCACCATTTATTTTGCTGACAAAAGTGGTATAAAATGAAAAATATATGTTCAGCATCGCTCAGTTCCTATTTTAATAAATGAATACATAAGTAACAAATTTTAAACACAGCAATCTCCCATAATTTCCTTAAGACATTTGACTTTCAAAATGAATTGGCATCATTTGAGAAAATCTTTTGGAATGAAAAGTTTGGATGCGATTTTCAGACGATTGTCATCCAATAAACCTATGTTGGAGTACCAAACAAGACTACCATATTCATTAATACATTCCATATCTGTATCTACATGTACTTTGTGTTGCAGCTATATTTTTAATTGGTCTATGGTTGCATTTAAATGGATTATCCATCTTTTATGTAGACTGAATGAATGTAACCAGTCCTCAAATTTAGCCAAAAGCGCACAACATATTTTTATCCCGAATTCATTTGTTAAAGTATGTATTGTTTTTAAGTGTTTACGTTTTATGAGATGGCGCGTTGTTATAACGTGCTGTCGTTTTTCTTTTTCCCCTTAAATTGGCGGGAATAAATGTTCATATAATAATGATTACACACCAATTTCATATTATACGGCATTTAGACACGCTTGAATCCTACAAATTTGATCGCATGACTCCTGTTTAACTGGTTTCATCACTTCATCGAGGAAGTAAATCAGCTTTTCATCAAAGCTGTGAAATTGATTTCAACCAGGATGATGCATCATGCACCAAATAAGATTTATTCTTTAACACTGGCTTATAAATACAATACGTTTATATACCTTTATCATTTTCATTTAATAAAATAAAGACTTGCACAACAAGCAAGAATAACTTTCTTTACCTTCTCATTACATCTTGCACCCTCGCAAACGGTACTAATAATGATATCAGTGAAAAAAAGTGCACAAAAAAGGTGAAATTAAAAGTTTAGCAATGTCTGCTGTATAATAACTTGCCTTCGGCAATAAATGGATAAAAAAAACCGTCACAACTAAAAGGCTTGACCATTACAGTAATTGGCATTGTGATCGAGTCAATTCTTTAGAAATTTCTGTCATGCGTGGCACTAAAAAAATGTCAGGTAATATTTAGGACTAATGATATACAGTAGAAACACGATCTGGGTGGTATGAAATACAGTACTAAGAAATGCGCTTGATTTTCTTTTTTTGTTGTTGTTGCTTTCCGAAAAAAGAGACTGGAAATGTTTAGCGAGTAGAACCAAAAAAAACCACGCGATGTGATTATCTATAACAATGTTCAAAATATCTTGTTCATGTGCGAATCAACAGCTGAGCAGGGAGTTTTTCAAGACCGGTCCAAAAACTGGAAATCTAAAATTTAGATCGATGTAAAGATACGTGGGGATTTTTCCAAATTGTTCAAAAGTTCCGTTTCCGACATTAAAAAATATGAAACTCGCTGAAAAACAAAAAGGAAATATATCGTAAAAACGTGCTTCGAGATTAATATCTCTTTTTTCGAACGATTTTTGTAATTAGGAAATTTGCCTTTTTAATAAGATGACCACTCCAGCAAGCGCTTGACTATACCGAAACCCAAGGTAACAACTGACCCCTTTGTTTGTTTGCGAACAATGATGACGGTCAATGAAACAGTGCCATCTATTGATCTTTTAAACAAATGCGCTTTTATCGACGTTAATCAGTGGTTAGCTATACATTATTGCGGTTAATTTATGGTTTATTGCGTGGGACTGGACAAGGATATCTATCTCGTAAATATTCCGCATTCGATACGCGTTGCGTAGTTTCACGCGTGAAAACATTTGTACTTTTGGGCAGTTATTATAATGTACTCACGAAATAAATATCTTCCATTAGAAAAACACGCAGGCACAACTCAGATCAAATCTCGTTACGTATTCCCGCCCACGTGCGACCCATTTCGGACAGATGTGAGAAATTTTTGTTTGGAAAGTTAAGTGGTTGTTAACTCTTCATCTCTGATTATGAAAGATCACTCCCATGAAACACACGTTTTGGTTTCGATTCATTTGAGTGGTTTGCTGCGATGCTCAATGCCTAATTCACAATGTATCGACGAACGGTGGATAGGTGCAATGGGAAATTTCTGACGTCATTTTTTTGTCAAATTTAACCAATTTAAGTGTTGAACCACTTAACTTTCCATCGACGAGTTGGAAGAGAGCTCCAAGACGTCTCTGGACATCGTCAACAAGAGCTCTTCTCGTCTGCTATCCTGTGACAAAAACTGGCGGGAAAATTCCAAAAAACGCGCCAATTTGAAAAAATGTTGACCACATAATGCCAACGTATTAATTTTTTATTGCACTCTGGTTAAACACTGATTGTGGACCACTGTGGATTGCACGTCGACCATTGCTCAAATGTGCGACGTTTTCAAGATGGCGGAAAAACCGTGTCCACCGTTCGTCGATATATCATTGTGCATTATGCATCAGGCATCAAAGCCGCCATCTTGAATTTTGAAATTTTGAGACTTATGCAGTATACTGCATGTACATCGAGCCTCGTGAAGACGAATCTCCAGGGACGTTAAAATTTGTTCATTTAAAAGTAGTTCGTGTTACCAGAAATCAGACAAAACATGACTTCAACAATAAGAACTAAAGTTTCATGCATGGGCGGTGTTGCAACGTTTATCGGGGAATTCCTCGTTATAACTTGCCTTTTTTTTTCATATTGTCTAAAGTTCGTTTTAACGAAACATAGCGCAAATGCTCGTATAAAGTCGAAAATTCATTGGTTATTTCCGTAATATCCTAATTCAGAATATTAAGAAATTAACAATATTCGTCCATATTCTATAGGGAGGGGACTGGAAATGAGTTGGTACTATCAAAAATTCGAATTAAGCAAATTCTTCTAATTGAGGTTCCATTGTTTACACAAGGGAAATAACATTTTTATAAGTTTACTGCATTTAAAACTTCGACTCAGACTAAACTTTAAAAGGACATTATTATATTCAGTGATTGTGGTAATAGGAATTGTTTTACCTGTGTGTACAATGTTAGTTTGACATTTTCAGAAAGTTATTGGCCACGTTTTTCATATTATTTTATTTAAAAATTGAAGCAATTTCACGTCGCCCATCTTATATGACCCAAAACACTCGCGTTCTGGCGGATGACGTCTCGCGCTTCTTTGTCAACAGGTGACGCTACAGCCCTGGAGCTGTTGCTGAGACCAGCATCATTCTAAGGGCAATGGCGCAATCCGCGTTTGCTTTCAAAGTCTTGTCACGCTTTTCGTATACCCATTCATCTTTTGCGAAGTACTTAATTTCTTTCGTCCATTTTTTTGTCCACCCAAATGTCCGTTGCATTAATTGCCTCTTCTAATTAATCGCTGTTTTGGCATATCAAAATTGGGTTACGCTGGCGCTTAATTGCCGAGCATTGATAGGATAAGAGCCTGTCACCTCTGTTTTGTCCCATTTCTCTCGAAATGGACGTAAAAAAATGCATGAGAAATTGTGCAAATGCAAATGCTGTCACGACTTCACGACGTCACTCATACATGTTGTTGACGTAATGACGTCACTCTTCAAGCGCCACGTTGATGACACAGCGTTTCACAGTCGTGGTCACTGCTGGCATCTTGATGACAGCTTGCCCTCGTGACCACGTCTTCGTCAACGTTCTTCGAAGAATAAAACTTATGAGTACTAATTGCTCTTCATAGCTCATATAACTGTTGCAGAACAACAAGAACATTATAACGAACTCTCGTTCAGCCATGCGTGAGATTCTGGAAAATCTAAGTTTTCAAAACGTTGGGTTTTACCGTTGCATGGCCAACCCACATCCAAGTGCATCACGCAACAAGAATGTTGCGAATCTTTTTGTCCATCGAAGATTTCGGTTACGCACGCCGCAGACTCGCACGAGTGACCTATTGAAGTTTCTCTTATAACGAATTTTTTTTGTTTGTAGAAGGCAATTACGAAGGAATATAATTGAAGGGGTTGGCGAAGACCTTGGGGGATAAACCATTAATAGCGTCAGACAGTGGGTACAACTCCAGCTTTGGGAAAAACACGCCAGAGGCGCCCCGGGAGACCCCCGCATCGCAGTTTTGCTGAAAGTGGCAGCCAAGCCTCTTTCACTTCCAAATAGAAAAACAATAGCAACGCACTTTACTAAGTTCACGATTAGCATATTAGTCGAAGCTGTCACGCGATGGCAACTTAGAAAGGTAACGCCTATGAGAAACTGAAGTGATGAGGACTGTTCAGGGAGGATGGGTTCGGTCCTTTTACCATAGGGTTTTTCAACCCTTACTTGTACATGAATTTTATGGGGAAATCCCTATGTGGGAGCTAAGATCAGCATCAACAGTGTGAATCGCTGCATCCTGCATATGTGGGCCTTCCAACTTACGTTAAAGGAATAGATTACATCATTTCATTGGTGTAGATTGGGTTGATGAGATTATGATAACCAATATTTGTAGCCTCGTTAGTGGGACTAAACTTTGATAAATTATAAAGGGCTGAAAAATCGCCTTCTATGGAGGAAAACCGAAAAAAATATGAAAAATTTATAATAACTTTGTTATTATTTTTCTTGTTGTGATAAAACAAATACGAATGACTTTCCTGAACTTTGAATAAAATTTGAATAAGCTCTGGGAAGCGTACTTCTATGAATGAAAACTGTTAAAAAGGGTGAACATTGTATAATGGGAAGCTTTAAGCGCTCTTGTGATCAAACGAACATGAATAAATTAATTTACTAAACTTAATTTGAAAAGGTTTGAAAACATCTCATGGGAAGCTCATGGGAAGTTAAACTGTTAAAAAAAAGTGGGAAATGAATACTGTACAGTATAAAGGGTTGCTTTAAGCACTCTTGTGGGGTTACAAATACTGTATAAGTACATTTAGCAAACTTTAAAAAATTTTGGAGAAAAAAAATTCAATGAAGCCTTCTTCTACTGTACATGTACATGCGAAAGAATTGTGAAAAAATGATGGGAGCTAATTACACTTATTTTTCTTCTTGTGATAAACTAATTTTAATAAATTTAATGAAATCGTGTTATCCGCATAGAAATTTCAAAGAGAAATGGATTTCAAAGACTAAAGTTACGTTGTATTTCAATATACATAAGATTAACGAAGAAATGATAAAAAACTACAAATATTTTGAAAAATATAATTTTCCAAATACAATGTTTTATTCATTAAAGAAAGCAATATATATATATTTTTTTAAAACAACAATAGGGTTCTATAAAAACGATGCACTTTTTCTAAGCGTTATATTTTTTTTAAAAAAACACAACAACATTACAGTGTTTTTTAAAAAATGATTTCGTCTAAGTATGTTTGGGGCATTAATTTTAGAATCACATATGCAGTAATGTCGATCAGTTTTCGATTATTTGACGTTCTGAATTTCCCAACTTTATCACTTTTCACCATCCCATCTTCCGTCAAAAAATTCCTAGACGTTCTTCGTATAAAAATGTTCATAAATGCGTATGGAATGTTGTTCCCTAATAAGCATGTGTATGATTTTTCGCTCCCCTAAGCCATCGAAAGTTTATCAAAACTGCTCTAGCTGGAACTATCGTATTCGTTTTTTTATATTAATCGATCTTAAAATCAACTTTTTGTTGTTCGACTAATAAAGTAAACATTCAAAATTAAACTGGAATGTGATAAAATGCATTTTTTTGTTTGTCAATTGGCAATAAATGTTAAATAGATTCCAACTTTTTTAAATTTTAAGTAGAACGCGGACGTTCTTTCCATTAAGTTAACGGACGTTTGAGTCTGCAAATTTGGGTTTTCCATATCGCTTGTTATTAACCATATTAAAATGTTAATTATACGATGGAGGGATGAGCTCTGAATTTTAATAGGATGGAATAGAAGGCGTCAAGAAGTAAACATGGGTACAGCTGCATCATATCGAAATACATAATTATAGCTTAATAATGGCTTTTGTTGTGGTTTTCAGGGCGTTGTTTCATGATACAGTCTTCAACAGTTTAGTTTAACGGGCACACGTCAAGGATGAGATTTGTTTTTTTAAAAGTTTTTGTTTTTAGCTACTGCACATTCCACGTGAGCTTCGCAATTCGCACTTACATGTATACCACCTCCATATTTTAAAATATCATTTAGGAATCAGTGAAACTTGTCAATTTCAAGACGACCTTTGTAAGTCGACCGCCTACCTAAACTGGTCACTTTGTCAAGCAACGGCATGGAACCTAGATATTTTTCCATGAAAAACCTTAGGGTACTTTCCCACCTGTCTATTTTAAAACTAAAATCAGAAATCTGTACATGCAGCATTGACAAAAACTAACTTGACCATGCAGCTGCCAGATTTTTACGTTTTGGGATCAGTTTTTTATTCTAGTTTATTTAGCCAAGAACATTTCAGTCGTCAGCTATCGCTTAACTGCTGTTTATGAAAAAAAAAAGAAAAAAAATGGAGACACGCGATATAAGTATGATTGACCATTAGAGTTTGGAGACACCATTAGGGTATGAAAATCAATTTATCTTGTTCGCATAAACTGTAGGTTTGACCACTAATTGTTTTAGTTGACCATAAAACTATGGAACTAAGCTTGACCAACTCTAAGTCGTGTAGTACGAATTACGCTAGTCATTCGTTGAAATTGACGAAGAATGAAATGACTGCGTAATTGCCAATTTCTGAATTCAGGTACAGTATACTGTACGAGTAACTTGTTCGACACAAAGGGAACTTGAGTAACCTTGCTTGCATTCCTGACAAGGTCGAGTACGTGGTCTGCTGTTGATGGTCATGATTTGCACTCGAATTAAGGCAAGCGTTTAGGACTCGCGTTGGAGTGGCCTAAAAGTTTACTGTACATGTATATACAAAATCTAGTAGAATTCTTCAAGCATGTTTCTTTATAGAAGCAGTTATGATCGGGGGTACTCAGGCAGAAGCCTTACGAATGGCGCTTTATGGCAGTGCATTCATTAGTTTACAAACATCGATGATCTTAATTAAGACCATCGATTGAGACCTTATGTAGATTTCGTGATTTTCGTCAGCATGCATACAGTATGTCACGTGACATTTCATTCATTACATTGGCGAAAATTACTCG
>JAQGAO010003923.1:0-16115 GCA_034697705.1 Ommatoiulus sabulosus | reverse complement strand
CAAATCTGCGGGTAGGTAACTGGGGCAAGCTGCTGACAACTGCAGGCGTCCCCGCACCTTTTTGAATACCCCTAATGCTTTTGAGATTTGTTTCGTGCAACAGATTGCACGAAACAATATTTCATAAAATCTTGTTTCGAAACAAAGTTTCTTAAGTGGATACGCGCCTTTATGAACATTTTTGTTCTATTTCATGTTTACATTTAATATGTATTATTCCTTACATCGACATATCATATTTTTTGCATTTTGATTTGTCAGGATGGTCAAATAAACTTGTTTTAAAAATGGAAAAGTCAGGGAAGTTGCACATTTTGTTTCTGGGGGAACCCCGCTAACAATGCAGTTAGCGTGCTAATGAAAATTAATTTCAAACAATGAGCTAGAGAGGCAATGTTCTCAACCGGTGTTAATGTACACGCTGGTAAATTCTACTTTCGCGTTATTGCCCATAACTATCCATTAAATAACTCGGCATGAAATGTTTACTGTGTGGCGCAATGAACTACACACATTATGTCGAGGGAATTTATGCGATTAGGCCTCTGATGTTTACCAGCAAACATGTTTCTGCGATTTATGCTTTTCAATTCTCGTTTTCTGCTTGGAGAGTTATTTCTGCGCGAGGATCATGGGATATTCAGCTCGAAGAAATTTAAAAAAATTGTATACGTCTTTACCATCGCAATTAGTCCTACGTTTCTTCGTTTCATGACCTTAAGCGTGCTGGGTAGAGGTTATCTGAGCATGAAGTCAGCGAGTCAGAACGTAGAAAAAAGTGGCATTAGCTTATTTTTTTCATGGCTGTCTAAACCCCGATTGACAAAATGCAATTATTGATGCTAATGATGCTTCCTTCCCAAAACGTTAGAAGTACAACGAGAGTCAAAAAGTCACCCATTCAACACAGCTACTAGTACGTTTCGCTATCCATGCATCTATGGTTTCCTAAGACCATCTCAAGAGGTTGTTCATAATGGAAGTACAGAGCACAAAACAAATGTGGTTTGCTTTGTAATCAACTTGCCACAAAGCAGATGAGTAGCTTAAAGAATGGAAACCCTATAGTGGGCGGTTTTACATTTAAAATGAACTCTTATATCCACGAAGTACTTTTTTTTGTTGAAAATTTGCCTCTTTTGTCCAACGACAAACAATGCGGAGTTTATTAAACATCACAATGCGATTTTATGTTAACTGATAAAATGTACATCTGCTCCCGCTGGGATGACGTTAAAAATGCATCACTAGAAATTACATTTGTAAACGTGCGTGTTACACGAACAGTTTTGTCATCTTTGATCTCATATTAATGAAAGCGTTCCTTGTGTCTTGTTCTATATTCTTGATAATTTTGTATTCACATGCATTTTTAAAAAAATTCTAAAGCCACATATGGTTGATAAGCTCATGTTTGTTGGAAGTCAATACCTCGTGGATACGTTGACAATTTATTTACAACAAAAACTGAGTCTATAATTAATGGAATTCTATACTTTTTCCATGGGAGCTAGAACACGTGTGCTTAGTGACTTTTATAGATATCGCCAAAAGCCATTCAATAGTGATGAAAGGTGATGATAAGAAGCTTACCTGTCCATTTGTTTGACTCGAATGTGAAAATTGTGTATACAGAATGAGTACTTGTAAAGGCATCCAACAAATGATAAACACTATTAAGACGATGAAAACCATTTTGACTACCTGTCAACAAAAAAAAAAAACGAATGTATTATTCAGCTGTTCGAAATAGAAAACGTTGCAGATAGAAATGGTTGACGCATATTTCTAAACAATCTTAGATTTGTAACAGTGATGTGCGCCCAAAAAACAACATTTTATTTGAAAAATATGCATAAAGGTGCTTTATAAAGTTGATGATATAATTTATCGTGATGTTACTTCGTCAACATTTGTGTTTCAGATGTTACTAAATTGGCGTTTATGAAGCAGTTAGAAAAAACATTCCTACATGAAATTGGATTTTCGTTGGGGAAAACACATCGAGTGTTTCAATTAACGTTGCGTGGCAGTATAAACTCTACAGTTTTTGTGTGGATGGTGAAAGTATGTTTGCTTTACCCTATTCAACAGCGTTATGCTACCATGACTGTATATATATAGCGTTCATGTGGAATTCGCTTAATTAAATCAGTTGTTGCATAGCTGGTAAATCTCATACTCCTCATGGACGATTAATAATGGGAAAATAGAAACGTCCTACATTCTCAGCTGGCATATGATAAATAACTGGCTTCGTATGACGTAATATCCAGTAGACATCTTGTCGTTATAACTGCATTTTTTGACTTTAATGACACCATTATTTAGTAATACGGTTTATTAGAGTAATGAAACGATGGAATAAACAGCTGAGCCAAGCAAAGCATTGCAGAGCTCGACTCAAGAACATAAATATTTAATTACTTTTCATGTTTGGTTTTAACCATCCCAACAATACCTGCAATTTTTTATACAAGGTTTACTTTTGTACATGTAACATTCTCTTCATGGTAAAAAGTTCAGTAAGGTGGGATAAGTCGAATGTTACTTATGTCATCTTAATCGCGAGAGCACTTTGTTCTTTAAGAACGATACACAGTGCTGCCTGTAGTCAACTGCCGAATTCCTAAGGAAATATTTTCCAATTAACAAGTTAAAAAAGGCTATTTACGATACAAGAACTTCAATAGCTTCATTACGTCCTTTTGGATTTTTCTAATCTTTCAGACGCTCGTGTGTCCAAATAATTATTCCTGTATTCATTACGCGCAATTTAAGTTGCGAGAACTTAAAATATTTTCTGCAATATAAGACTGGCTAAGTTCTTCAACATGTCTGTAAATGTCAAATTTGCTCACTAATGAGACCAAATATTATAGGACAAGAATTTTTCAAAGCTTAATCAGTTTATCGCATTAAGAATGAAGTATAGAAGTGTCTCAAATGAATGTGCCAGTTTTCTAAGAAGCGAGGATCTGATTTGGCCTCAGATTTCAGCGTAATGGTAAACCAACACGTACAGTATTTGCTCACTAATGAGACTAAATAGGACAAGAATTTATAAATTTTATACATAAGTATAGTCACATTTAATAATCAAATCCTATTCGAGATCCTCAATTGACGTTTATGACGCGACTGTTGCATCAGCTTTAAGTGTAACTTAGTTTGAAATATTAATGTTGACCATAAAAGTTGACCAAAAACGCCACCCACTGGCGAATGACGTCTCGTGCATGTCATTACAGTATTTGCATCGTAATGGGAAGGCCGTTCTCTCGCTGCAAAATTGATTTTCAAAAACATGCAAGAAATGTTCATCCAAGATATCTGATTCTTGCGAGCTTTCCGAATTTGAAACTTAATAAAAATTTCACTTGCCTTTCTTTTGGCTCTCGACTGCGTGCTGAGGGCGGCGTCACTTCTTTCACCAGGCATTTTTGTAACCCAAAGTCGCCAAACTATCATACAGTAAGTGACTGTCATGATAATAATAGGCAGAAAAAATAAAGAGACTGTGACGAAGGTGTAATAGATTTGTTTCGAGGGAAAGGTCATGATGCAAATCCCCGTTTGTGGCGGACGGGTCAATTTCACTGGCCATTTTTCTAGGCACTGCGTTTCCAAGAAGTTTCGCCACTATATTAAAAAGGAGAAAGAATTTCATCGGAAAATGCGCGTCATTTGATATTTAATAAAAATGGAAATTTATCGATCGAAGAATGTGACCAGTTCGTCAACTGGCACTGCAAAATATAAAAACAATTCGACAGATTCAACAAAGTGCTCGACATCATGCTTTCTTACTTTGATTTCGGAATGTTCCTTGTAAATCAGAAACGGCACTGAGGCAACTATTGCCAAGAACCATATCAGGGCAACGATGAGGCATGGCCGTTGCTGGATTAAGCGAACCCTCAATGGAAAAATAACTGCTAAGAAACGGTCGCAAGAAATCACAGCCAGAGTCAGCACGCTAGATGTCAGTGTGGTCACTATAATAAAAAAAAAGAAATTAAACTGCTTGCGGAATACATTATACATGTACAGTAAAACCTGTTAAGAGTGACCACCAAAAAATGTTATGATGCTCACTGTACACAGGTGGTCACTATACAAAGAAAGTCAGAATTAAAATAATGAACATGTACGCGGTGTACTTATACAATGTAGACTGTAATACAGTAAAACCTGGAAAAGTGACCAACTGTTTATGTTGACCACTTTTTAGTGTATTGGTTTATCTAGTGTACATTTTTTTCATAAAAATTCTCTGTATAGTGACCACCTGTCTATTGTGTACACTTGCAGTGACCAGTGTGTGTTGCCTATTTTTGCAATTTTTACATTGTCAATGTACCTTAAAAGTGACCAGATAACAGATGAGTCATGCTTTAACCCCAGTGTTTCTCAAATAATTAAGCCAATCATGTTATTCAGATCGAAAAAATCACTGAAAACATGATCATATGAAGCAAAAAACATTTAAAACAAGGAAAACTGGATAATTTTTTCTTAAAAAAAAACAAATGTATCATAAGGCAATAAATATTCTGTATGCACTGTAATGTACTTGGACATGATGATTCTGTACTTTTTTAGTTTTGTGGTTTTTACTACATGTATTAGTACAGTGTACATGTACATTATTTTAATTTAATTCGGGCATTCTTTGTATAGTGACCACCTGTGTTCCGTGACCAACATAGTATTTTTTTTGGTGGTCACTCTTAACATGTTTTACTGTACATGTAGTAAAAAAACCACAAAACCAAAAAGGTACAGAATCATCATGTCCATGTGCATTACATACAGTATATTTATTGCCTTATTACACATTTTTTTTCAAGAAAAAATTATCAAGTTTTCCTTGTTTTAAATGCTTTTTCATTTTATGATCATGTTTTCAGTGATTTTTTTCAATCTGAATAACATTATTGGCTGAATTATTTGAGAACCACTAGGGTTAAAGCAGGATGTAAGATGACTCATATCTATTATCTGGTCACTTTTAAGGTATATTGACAATGTAAAAAGTGCAAAGAAAGACAACGCACACTGGTCACTGTACACAATAGACAGGCGGTCACAATACAGAGAATTTTTATGAAGGAAATGTACACTATAAAAACCAATACACAAAATGTGGTCACCATTCAAAGGTGTTCACTTTTCCAGGTTTTACTGTACTCTATCATGACCCCTGCTGTATTGTATTACGTGTGTTAATTTGGCCCCCGAAAAGATGTCATCCAATACGTATGGAAATTGTAGTACAAAAGAAAATTCCAAAATTAATTATGCTGACAAATCAAAATTAATCCCATGCTGTTCATGAAACCTACATGTAGTTTGCTGATTGATTTTCTTGAAAAAACTGAAATTTGACAAATGGTAGGCGAGTGTAAATGTAGCCAACGAGCTAATAAATCACGTCGCGTTGCGGAGTTTGTGCAGCATGAGGGATTTGCGAAGCTTCTTAACGTAAGAATATTAAAGGTGTGAATACGTTGAGTTATTGTGTTCAGTATTTCACCATGACAAGGCAGTTGAGGAAATCTTTTTCCTATTTCTTAGTGTGGAAGTTAGGAAATTGCAATATATTTCTTAACTTTATGGTATAAAGACAATGATGATACACATTTGATGTTGTCATTGGGCCACAAAGAAGGGAGCTCTGTATGGTTTTAAAGGCGCCCTCATCTTCTTGACTTTGTTGGCAAAATTGCAGTAGAAAGACATCCCGAGGTTTTTTTTAAATAGTAAAAATACATGTATGTCGTGCATGCGTAATTTATTCCCATAATTGCTTTCTTATCTGTCTGACGTTGAGCGTGAAATTGTTTCATGTTCATCTGGTATCTGTTTAGGACAGGTTTGCCAGATGCCAGTCAAGACGTAAATTTCTTAAGAATTGCGCGAAATGACAAGTGTCATCCGCAGACAAAACCATTCAATGACAATTTCGTGCATGCTCAATTGTGAAATTGCATATTACGCAATTTATCATTATTTGCGTGCCAAGTTGCAAAATGCTGCTCATGCCCACTTCATATACTCGGTGATGCCACAGATAGTCAAATCTCTCACACGACATACTGTATATTATAAGATCGTAAGAAATCTTGTATTTCTTCTCCCTGTGTTTTGATGCGTGGCAAAGTTGAAGTTCACAGATAATCTTGGTCATTATTTTGCAGTCTGAATGTTATTCATCCCAGTTCAAAAACATTAATCTGAGTTGAAAAATGGTTGCTTGCATTGCACATGTCATGTGTATATGCGGCTAAGTGCTTTATGCCATGTTTTTTTTTAATAAATAATCTTTCTGGAACTATATCCATCTTTAGGTTGATGGATGGTGTTCTGCAGATACTGTAATAAGTAGGCTTGCGTAATTCTGACTGCCCAGACCCGCAATGCGCGGCGTCCAACTACATACCAGATACTGCATTCTGGGATATAGAACAAAGGCACGCTTATCCAGTTTCCTTTGCGAAATGTTGTAAAAATGGATGAGGTGGCCTAGAAACTACGTTGTTAGGACACGTTAATCTGTGTCTGCACGGGACATTGTACATTTCTGCTTCTCGGTATTGTGTGCATTTTTGCTTTTACGACCTTCATAAAGATGGTGTCGAGGTACTAGCCATCCAGGGGCTTTCAGAAGCAACGTCAATCACTCGAAGTGGATTGATATCTGGTTAGTTCGCGTCGGATGAAGGCATATCCCCTCTTCGAGTGAGGGAGATGTGACCAAGATTCCAGTTATGTATTTCTGGAGTCCCATACCGGAGGTAACAATTGCATCCATGGGATTGCGTGCATGCACACTGTAACGTCGAATTCTGAGATGGAATGAGCAGCATTCCGGTTTTAGCTGCTACCTAACCTTCCTTATATTTTCCACTCTATTTTTATAACTTTTATCTATTGCTAGATTTCATGCTCTTTATTTTCACGGTTAACCAAAAAATTTCCCCATCGCATCTTGGATTTTATGACGGATGGTGGCAGGTGTGACCTGCCTGCGTGACATTTTTACTCGAACTTGACTTTCTTGACTTTCTTCCTTCAGCTCGCGTTGCTCTTGGTATGATATTTTTACTTTGCTCAACTTTATGGCCAACCTGGGAACTGGGCTTTATGACGTTGTTCTCTCGAGATTAGCAAAGTCTTTATAGTGATTCGTACAAGTCTTTTATGGCTTAGACTCTAATTCTTAGACGAGTTATATAATCAGAAATCCCGCCTTTTGGTTGACTTTTCTGTCCAGAATCCTAACAGAACCAAACCAACATTATTTCTTACTCGAAGGCTTTTCTTAAAAACGATTAATAAAATAGTTCACGCTATATTGTGTTTCATAAGCTTCCGTAAAGAAGCCTTTTTTTCTTGTTAGGGGCCGTTCAAAAAGGACGTCCTTATGTATATGGAGTAGGGGGGATGGGAAGGTTAAAGGTAATAAGTTGTCACGGACACAATGTGGACAGGGGGGAGGGAGAGGGTATGACCAACTCGGACGTTCACTTGATAAAAGAAATGCCAAATAAAATCAGTTCTCAAATTAAAAGGAAAGTGATCGCAATATCGCATAGGTGATGTGTTATAAATTGCAAAAGTCAGTAAACAGGGTACCTCCAGTCCTGGAAAACCTATAAAAGTCAAAGAACTTGAAAGCTCAGGGTCGATTTGCAAACTTTAAAATTTCCCCAACACAAATTTTAAAATTTTTAATTTTTCTCGAGCATAAACTTGCTAAAGTTGCAACCTTCTCCGAGGTCATATTTACAAATTTTTCCACATTTTTTCGAGGACAAATTTGCACAAATTTCCACGTTTTCCCAAGTACAAATCTTCAACATTTTCAACTGTTTTCGATGACAGATTTGTAAAACAGTTTCCGAGGAGAAATTTGCAAAACTTTCAAAATTGTCCGAATACAATTTTTTTTACAAGTTTCGGACTTCCCAATGGGGGGGGAGGGGGAGGGGATTCCTGATGGACCAGACACAGTGCGGACAGGGAATAGGGGGGGAGTCCAATTTTGGGAAAATTTTGAGGACGTCTTTTTGAATGGCCCAATATGAACTTTATGAATTGACTATTTGATCCCTTTGGCGACAATTGGGACAAAGCAATCTTGCTTAATATGCTAGTGTTATTTTTTTTCAGACGCAGTATGTTCTGTTGTTTTCTTTTCTCTCCGAATGCAATTTTTCACAAAATAATTTTCCGCCGCAATCTAATTTGATCCGAGGGCATAACAGCATAATGGCCATAAGCTAACAGAATGTGGCATACGAATTCTTGTCGTTTGCATTAGTCATTCCTGTCATGCGTTACATGTGTTGTTTTTTTAAAAAACTAACTTGCAAAAAACACCCTGACAGAAAAATTCCTTCTGCAACGTACCTGCGAGGCAATTCATCTTTTGGAAATATTGGGCCTGTGTTGTGTGAATAGATGACCTTAGAAGTCGTTTATTCTGGTTTTGTACACACGCTGCATGTCTAATAATCCTTGCACGGCAATTGCTAAGGGGTTAATGGCACATTCGCTTTTTGTTTTACCAACTTGGGGACTTTTTTTCGCTTTTAGATTGATCTGAATGGCCAATGCGTGCTCGTGCATACGAATCTGGGAACAGCGTGGAACATAAGTTTACTCATTAGGAAATATGGTTGCGAGTTGTCATTTAATATCCTGCCCTGTTTTCAGCCCACACCTCAACATGCCATAAATGATGTGAACATGCACTGCCTAAATGGAATTGCTTTTATTCTTTAAAAAAATTGTGATGGAAATAAATCCGTGCACGTGTCAACTGAGACTACATATTGCGTTACATTACACCTTTCTCTAGATTCGCTAGGTCTTAAGGCTCCAATTGTAAAGTATGGTACGCGTGACTTTGACTCGTACTACCAAGATTTGCTTTTGCCATGCACGAATTGAATTTCCGGCGTGGTTTTTCTGTTTGTCATATTCAATTTTGTATTTAATCTCGAGTTCTCTGAAATTGATTACACGAGACTTTGCGTGTTAAGAATGCAGGCTACCACAGTGCATGGCCATTGGTGCGTCGTAGGGTTGAAAATATAGAGGGCGTAGGACGTTGAAGTATAAAGTTATTTGATTTTTTGGGCGTGGGTGGGCCATTCCTTTAATTTTTGATCAAACATTTCTGCACAAATATACTAGAAGATAGTAATGGAAAAGCATTCTGTTAGTATCTTTCAACATTTAAACAACGAATTGATAGGAAATGAAGCCTAAGCTTTCTAGAGGTGGAGAAGCTATACGAAGCTGTATATTCTGCATACAAGTAAATAAAACTTGAAACTTTATATATAAATCCGGGTATACTCTATCGACAAGCCACACTAAAAAATCCAAACTTGAAACTTTTCTGGTTTGTAGAAGACTGTTTTTGCTAAACTTAAAACTAGAAAATCAAGTTTGCAAACTAAGTTTGGCGTTTTCCTGTATCCTCTGTCGTCAGCTGAATTTTGTCAATATGGTTTGTTGCAGTGTGTACGCTCAGGTTTTGCAAAACTATAGTTTATATTAATTTTTTTACAGAAACTAATTCACGTTGAAAGTTTGGGGTTTGTGGTGTTGCATTTACGATATTACAGATTCAAAGTCATTTCATTGGTAACAACTGGTATTGAAAAACCAGTTTTCAACTTGAGTTTCGTACCTCTTAAGTTAACTTTCTCCTAATCAAAAGTCAATTTAAGCTCGACTTGTTTCCCGCGGCCATCATCAAATCGTTTCAAACGCCTCGCATATAAAAGTTCCATCAACTTAGCTCGTTGCAAAGCAAATTCTTGTCAACCAATCGTTCCTACTTATTCCTAGCTGCGCAGAGCTTATTGGACCAATTTGAGAAGAAATACTATCTTTAGCATAGTCTGTAAATCATAGAAAATCGATGCCATCGCCATGTGTCCTGACACTGCAGCGAAAAAAGCGCACTGATGTGAGCTGTAAGTGCAGGCGCTGCTTTTTCATGCGCAGATAGCATCGCAGTTTTTTGCATGTTGTTTCAAATGTAAATATAAATGACTTCACCTATCATGAAATTGAATTGCAAATGGGTTTATAAGTTATCGATGACTTCGGTATATAGCCCTCTGCCCCAAGTTATGTTTACCCCGCATAAATTTTGAATGCCACAAACTGATAAGGAATATTCATTAAAAATTCGACTTTTCGATTACAGAAGCATAAACACGGCTTGCCAAATGCTGAAAATTATTCTCAAAACTCAATTTGCGAGCAAATATTTGTTTTCTTATCACCTAGGAAAGTGTCTTCTCTCCCATGGATCCAATAACTTGAGGCGACGCTGTCGGCTGTTTATGCAAACGTTGGTAGGTTTTCGTCTGTTTACCAAAGTTTCAGCTCTAACCCAATAATGTCAACATTTGGCCAAGAAATTAGTATTGTTGCTTATAAGCGCACGAATCGTGAGCTTTATTTTGTCGTTAAACGCGTTTGTTAGTCGGCACGCCCATTTGGCTGCATCTCAACATTTGTACGCACCTTAATAACTGCGGTGTTTACCCATAATTGTAAATTGCGTACGTTTTAATTGATGATTCTCTAAAAGTGTAACAACGCCTTTGTTTGCGTAATAATTGCTTAATGCATGCAGATTCTTTCAGTGGTCGATTAAGTTTCTAAGCTTACATTTTTAAATTGTTTCCAAAAAACGCGTTGTTTTTAGAAGACAAACGTCTTATTAAACTTTTTTTTCAAAATACCAAAGCATTTTGGAAAAAAATTTGGCGCCATTTTGTTATTGCCAAGATTGTTTTATTATTTCTATTTTCGTAGGACTAGTGTTTAGAAAGCGTCTTTGTGAGCTTTGTAGTGTTATACAAACAGTTAGTCTGTTTATTTTTGAATAGAGGATACAACACATAAAAATAAGTACAAAGTAACGCTCATTACTATATACAGTATATGTTTGAATGAAAATTCAACATCGCCAAAAGAAACTCTGCCTCCCACGTGTTATTAATCTTGTGATAGTTTTCTGCTTAACTCTAATTGTAGTTTTGTAAGGGTTGTGGTCTGGTAGCTTGATTAACAGTTCGTATAAAATTGATGAGGATGTCACTTGCAATACATTAAACCTGATCTTGAACTTGAGAAAGCAGGCAGGTGTTTCGTTCCCATTTATCTTCTAAAGAGATATATCTTTAATGATTGTACAATTTTTTCGGATATGTTAGAGTGCCGTACTTTGTTAATCCCTGAATTGACTACTTTTGTATGGATTAGCCTGTGAATCACATCTGTTTATAATGATATTTCACGTATATTTTGCCTAGAACAAATGTGACATTTTTTAGTATTCGTGAATGGTTTTTATTTGTTTCCGAGCGAGAATTAACTCAAATATTTCCAAAATGGATTTCTTTTCAAATAATAAAAAACGTTTTTGCTCTAAAAAGTATACACGTATGTAGTTGAAGCTGCTTTCAGGCGCAAGCAATATGAATGATAGCTACTGTAGATTTCGGTAAAATGAAGTTTGAAAAATTGTTCCATAAAACTCGTGAAGTGTTCCAGATGAGTATACACATAAAGTGAATAAGTATGGAAGCCTAAAATATTGATACAAATGATAATTTTATCTCGATAGATTTACGAACACCACATACAGTACATGTACGTGCTGAACACACATTCTTTGGAGTAAAATAAACGATACATTACACATAGTTATTGGTTGACTTGGTAACAGCATAAGTAGTTGCTATTATGCTCAGAATATAATGATCGTCGAATTTATAAATTTGCTGAGAATGGCATTATTTGTGTAACCGTATCAATGTAAGATTTTCGTTTGTAAGCTTAGAGTTACCGTAATCACTGCAGATGTTTTTGAATGCATGGCATATACTATGTTGTTCTGCATTATTGAACATATATGTATACTAAATACTGAAGTTCCTTCCAACAATAATTACTTTTTTCAAGGCACGCTATAGCCTTTTTTTACATTATCTATAATGTTAAAAAAAACTGCTTAATATTCCATTTCAACTAATGGAAGATGGACAGTTTTTGAATCAACAACTTCGCCCACCTGCTCTGGAAAATCTCTTTCCACGCTGACAATGGAAAAAAATAACGGGAAAAAAAACGCAATTATATTCGGCTATATTTTCGTTCCAATCTCAAATTGCACGTGAATAAGGATTAGAATTCATCGACAAAGTCTATGCTGCTAGGAAACCATTTTATTTTTAACCCCGATTTCATATTTGTTTACCTAAACAGGAATAAAACCACAAAAAACATAAATCTACAACAGTCACAATTATTTCATCTTACATGCATGGAGCAAACTTAAAAAGTGATGAAACAAGAACGTTACTTACTTATCTGTTTCCGCACATAAAAATAAAAACGTATACAGCTACAACCAAAATAGTTAAGTTGATAGACTCGCATTTTCAAAAGACTATCTAGACATGTTTGGATTACTATAACCTTTCGGAGGACTAGCTGAACCGCCTTACGCTTGTGATACCATCAGTCACTTTTCCTAAAATGACAAGACGTGAATTATTCATTCCCTCTAAAAATTGCCTCTGAGGTGCATGGTAAATAATATCGATAGTTTTGGGATGAACCTCAAACTTTTTAAAATTATGACCAATCTAAAATCAAATTTTTGTGAGATCACATCAAGTGTAATATTTCTTGATCCGAACGGGTTCAAGGGATTTAGGATTGATCTCGATGTATTATTTATGGGCGCAACCGTTCTTTAACATTTTATAATTCAAATTTGAAATATCCCGACGAAATTTACTGGCTATACTTTCACATAATGCAACCAGGGTGATCAGATAGTGTTCAGAGTTGGCAACTGAAACCTTGAATGGATTCATCAGATGTGAATATGGAAATAATTTGGTGCCTATGCCAACCAGTCAATTCAGTCAACCGTGACGATTTAAATTTGTTTCGTTTCTGGCATTTGGCGATAATCTTGTTTTAAGCATGCATTGATAAAGTATGGGCCCACGTTATATACTGTATAACCGTGACATTTCCACCCCAACGTTTTAACGAATATTCACGTCCATGCAGCTAATATAATGGGTCCGTAAATCGATCCTCTTTGGGAGAGGACATCGTGTTGCTCGGATAGTTGGAGGTAAACTCGATTTTATCCCGCTCATATCTGACATTATTCCCGCTTGATTTAATTGAGTAATAAACTGCTCTCATGCATTTCCGTTAAATACCCAGCATAGTTTGCGAATTTCGGTAAGGGGATCTTGCATCTTCTCTTGTAAGAACGGGCAAGGCATTGAACACTGGCAATACGATCAATTGAACGTCATTTTTATGATTTCCATACTGGCAGAAATCCAAAACAGTGTAAGGATGGATTCCCAAAGGCAGTGATTTGAGAATTAGATATGGGAAAACGTATTCAAACGTTTAATAGTGGTAATCTCATCTTCGAGATATAGCATGACCCATTTAATATCTTTGGGATGTGGAGTCAACCGCTACGACAAAATGAAATGTCTGGAGGGTTGGTTAACCTTGAATAAATAGAAGTGCGCGTATTGAGTTCCAAGTGCATGGTATTTTTACGTCAAGAACAGCCATTGATGATGGGTGGGCCAATTGTCCAAACCGTTTTGCTGTCATGGAGCTAGTTCCGACTGGATGTCACTCCGAGATACAACGAACCAAATCTCATCTGAAAACATGCATTAAGGGAGCGAGGGACAATAACGATGTTTAGAATGAGATTTTCAAATCCAAGAATAAACTAGAACACATTTTTTTCGATTTTGATCGTTTTGATGATTTTGTTCATTCAAGTCAGTGAAAAGTGGGCAATTTTAGAAGTTGTCTTGGATTGGATTGGCTCAATGTAGCATATCATTTGAGATGGATTTTTCCAATGGGAGGCACTTTATTAAGACAGTAATGTCAGTGCCTTAATTAACCTGTGTCTTTGTGGTGCCATGATACTTGGTAAAATTTTAATTACTACCTGCTGTCATTTCATTGAAAAGCTTGCAATGTTTGGAATTTGTCAATGTGTCTGCGCCTTTAGAGCAGCAGAGACATGTAAGTGATATCCTTAGTCCGTGCTTACATTTTGCTCATTGTGTTATCCAATGGATGGTCGAAAAGGGGTTTTAATTTCTTAGTGAGTAAATATTTTATACCGTCTTGTTATAAGGTTTAATTGTGTATCCCCGCACCTCTAACCATATGGCATTTATGTGCTAACTGTAGTGTACTGAGTTGAAATAAATTATGGTATTATCTTTTGCTTAAAGATAATTAGTATATAATCTAAGTGATATACTTTTTCTTAATCATGGCGATGTTTATTTAATGTGACAACCAATATGTCTCCGGTTAGATCGTGTTCTCTGTAACAACAAATAGTAGCTGTTCTTTTCCCAGACGTATTTATATTCATTATAACCCTAAAACGCTCTTATTTGTTCTGCTTCCATGCTTACTGGAATCCATGGCTGAACATGGCTTAGGACTGGAGCAGACAAAATGTCTCGCAAACAAAGCATCACCAAGCTCGTTGTATTGCAACCAAAACGCTCGAGAAAATAAATTTCACCCTTAAGTTTCTAGAGAATTTTAATTAATGTCTGGAAACAGTTAATTCAATGAACACAGTTCATTAAGGAAGGCGTACATACAAGTAGTTGATTAAAAGAATAGGATACATTAGTATCATCTTACTCTAAATACTTTTCGCTTGATATATACAGTAGTTTTGCAAATGACATTGTACGACTTGATCTCATCGATAGGTCTCGATCCTTAATTACATTTGAGTTGACTGATTTGTCAAATTACAACGAATGTCAGATTCATTAATCGCATATTGTTATTAAATTAAAGCTTAATATTTCTTGATGCATTTATGCCTTTAAGGCAATATAGGATCGTGCTACAGTCGCTGACCACACGGCCTACAATCCCATTATCTTTTCTGTTTTTGATGGATCTTCATCCGCAGTTCATCTTCTCGTCCATCCATTATTCTCCATCTGCAAAACCTTTTAGCTGCACTTTGTCAAGTAACTCGACGATTTCCAGGTTGTCCTTAAGTAGCTTTTGCTGTCATTGTGAATTTCATAATGTTCCCACGGAACAGTGATTGTCGCACATATAAAGTTTCAATTAAGTGCGTTTACGAATAAGGTACTCTTAAAGAAATATCGAAATTGATACCGATTCTAATAGAAAGTAGGGTGAATTTAAGGACAAGAGATAACGCAGTTGCCATAAATAAAGTTAAATGTGGAGGATCAGTGAAAAACGCAGTTTCAGCATTCAATCTATATCTGTACGATCTGCGTAACAAAGTTATGAACCAATTGTTCACAACAATGACTCGGGGAAATCACAGTGAAGAAAGAGCTGTTTTTTGTTGTAATAGCATTTCTCGGTATTGATTGGAAAGACAAATAGTTGATGGCTTGTTCGATGAATGAACAACTATGTATGTAGTTTTCCACGGAAGTTTCATGAAATTGCAATTCTTATCAGTCAGTATATGTCACAATTTTAACAACTATTAATTCCTGTAACATATGTACTACATAGTATAGACAGACGTGATTTAATCACAAGGGAGAATTGCTTTCAGTGCTTCCATGAAAGAAGTGCGCATTATTACACGTTGATGTCTACAGTAATATAAAATAATAGGTTATAAACCAGTTTTAAATGTGAAATTGAAAATTCCTAGTTCTTTACTCTCATAAAGAGTAATGCCTGAAACTTTCTAAAAATGTTTATAGAAAACGGATCACTGCAAGGTAGACCTATATGATCGTGCCTTTAAATATCATATACAGGCATATTCACTACACTATAGCTTATAATATTTTTATTTATTTTTTATATTATATTAAAATTCTTTGAAGTCAGAGGTCGCTTCTTCCTGGTTTGATCATAATATTGAAGCTACATGTATTCGATCCTTTTATTTCTTTACCCAGTCCTGTAGAATTATTGCAGACGAAAATGAATTTTGAATTATGATGAAATAAGTTGGAATAAGCTGTATTAATATTTGA
>JAQGAO010003922.1:0-16116 GCA_034697705.1 Ommatoiulus sabulosus | reverse complement strand
TGTGCGTCAGAGAAATAATATGCTAAATTTTATTACATTTTAACACCTAATTCTAATTTTCATTCCAAAATTCAAAAAATGGTGAGTCACCTCAAAATGACAATTGTGAGTCAACGCAATCACGCTGATACCAGTCGCGTTTGAAACGCACAAGTTGGAAAAAACGGGAACTAGAAACAAGCAGGTATGTCCCGTTTTCCGGTTACCGGAAAACCAGGCGCGTTGTAAACGTACCCTATTACTATATTCTCACACAATCGATCCGTTCGGGAGATCGACTTCACCCACTAAACCGAATTTTAGCCCGCCACTACTGACGCGATGTTCGCCATCTTGAAAGTCGCGAGCCGAAGGCTAAAACATGCATGCCAATGCATTAGATTCAAAATTACAAACCTTCGCATTTCACTCTGGATTAACCTTCCATCTTGCCGTTTTTCGTCCGCGCCTTAAATCTGTAAGTACTGTTGTAATATATTCACTTTCATTCGCGCGAACGAAACGTAAATTCGTAAAATTCACCTTCCCCCCCCTATTCCGAACTTATTCCCTTCATTTCTTGATAAAACATTTTAAAAAGACAGCATTCAGTCAAGCAACAATCGTACTGATGATTTAATTTCAGCTCTGAATTTGTGTGTGCGACTTCTTGTCCTATCAGACCATAAAAAATGTAGCTTTTTAACTAAAAAAAAATATATAGTTATAATTCTCAAACAATAGTTTCACGCTTGTTTAGTGTGATGGCCGGGATATGTTCACTTTTTATAAGAACAAACAATCTGTACACACTGGGTTGACCTTCCCAAATTCTAAATTACTGGCTAATACTGTACATTTTCTCTTGCATGATGGTCAACTAATACTGCAATACAACACATTACTATGCACATTATTTACACTTGTATCACAGCCTATAGACATTTAACCGGGTGAAAAAATCACCGATGACTTTGAAGGCAAACATTATATCAATCAGTATATATATTAAAGTTATTAGCGAAATAATTACAAATTGTTGCGTTAATCTTCGAAAATGTAAGTTTGCATCAATTTCTTAGCTCCTCCTTGTGCTACCAGTCTTGGCGCATTTTAAATTCAACATTTAACTAGTTTCGCCCTATTCCTTTGATGGGATTAAAGTATGAACCATTTCATCATAAAGGCCTTTGGCATAATTAATTTGCCGAGTTACCTATGTGTGAAAAATTAATTATTAAATTGTCAGTACATTAGTTTATTAGTCCTTAAGGGTAAGAGCACGGTGAAGGCTTATTGCTGACACTTACCACTCGATTGGCGTGCAACTGCAAGGTGAGGCAGAAGTCGGTTTTCGGATCATGTGTTCTCATCCATATTTCACCGTGCTCTTACCCTAAGACCGAGAGGATGTAGATCACAAACTTACTTTCTGCGCTTTAGCTTCACTGTCACATAGGACCCTTGGCTTCTTAAAATTTTCATTTGCTGTCACCATGCCACTGGTCTGGAGAGGCTTAATTGTGAGTTCCAAGTAGTATGCAATTTTTGATCCAATGAAATCTGACACAATTTTGCAGTGGTACAATTCCCTGTTAATAAAAATTAAAAATTTCAATTGTATATAAATTGAAGCCTCAGTTCATGTGCAATTGAAAACAACTGAATCATGGTCTCAGAACGTAAAAATGATTTGCTAATTCTTGTATTTAAACATTTCTGTACAAATCATGCACAGAACTGAAAATAAAGTAGCCTACATTGTCACGATTAGAGAATATTTTTATATCTTTAATTATTATCATTATCCTTACCTGAAAGTTACAGTTAGAACCGGGTGAGTAGTAGGTACATTAAATTCTTGACTTAAAAAATAGACATTGAACGATGAGATCAAGGCACATAACCCATTCTGACTATAGCTCAAAACTTCTAAGGCAATAAACCTGTAAAAATAGATGAGCTAATCATTTTTCAATGCTCGTTTTATGCTATTTCAAACAGAACAATTCATCGTTTTTTCATACAATTCTGCATACGCATTGTTGTTTATGTTGTATAGCAAGACTTGTCCGGTACTTTGGTCCACTGAATATTTGGGCAATAGACTCCTTGGCCCGATACAAAGTCGCCTCGGTCGGAGACTCGGCGGAGTAGTATGATAATCGCTCCTGCTAGTTTCACGCACTGCACTTGCAGCACTGGTGGCGAGATCTAAGACGCCCACTGCAGGTTTAGTAATGGTTCCTACCAAACCTTTACCCAAACCTGAGAAGAAACCCTGTCCCCAATAGAAGAGGAGTATTATATTTTGCTCAGAGCCATGTAACATCAAACATTTTTAACCTGCGACTAACCTGAATACCCTCACTAGCAGCACCTTCGTAGGTTTGAGTCACTATGCTAGTAACCCCACTGTAGATGCCATAGCCTAGTCCTTTGAATCCTGCCACCAGCTGTTCTCCGCTACCACTGCCATGATCCGCACGAATCCTCTTGCGTATCATCTGATGTTTCTCATCCATAGTAACTACACCTAAACCATCAGACAGTGTCCCTGTAAACTGATAAAAACAGTAGCAATCTTAGTTAAGTTACTCAGTAAATCCAAATGTGCTTAGTCCGATATTAATTACAAACTTTCTTCAAATTGCTTACTTTGGCTGCTGAATTAGAGAGACCGTGGGTGACATTTTTCAACAAGCTACCCACATTTCCATCATTTATAAACTCAGAAAGTCCTTCAGTGACGTCATTCACCAATCCCAAGGGATTTCCGAGGAAATCAACAGCACCTAAAATCTTTGCCGCCTGTCCTTTCAGCTCCTGGAAAAAGCAATAATTTCCAATTAAAACAGATGATACTAAATGTGGTTGCTTTTCCAGTGCTAATGCCTGATAATTACTTCTCTGTAATGCCCAAGTATTGAATTTAACAAAAAGCGCCTCGTTTCGAAGAGATGCGATCGAATGAAAGGATCTGTTAAGAATCGAAAACAAAAACAATTAAATCTGCGTTTGTTGAGAGCGCCTTAAGTGTATAGCATAATCTGCTGATCTCACCGAGTTCAACGAGGGCATCTTCAAATCGAATCAACGGCAATCCAGCTTGCTTTTTAATGTCTTTCAAGTCGGGAGTCAATTTACTGGAAGTGATCATACTGAGGCGGACTTGATTCAAAGAGAGCTCGAGGGTGGTGAAGTAATATCGTTTAGCCAGAGCTACCGATTCTGCTAGCAAAAACCTAAAACAAAATTGTTCTCTTTGACTTTTCTGTTAAATTACAATCCATCAAAAACCCTTCGAAAGGCAATTTCCACCTTTGCCTTTGGTGCGCTCCTTCATCCAAGCCTTCAGGTGTAGAAGTTTGGTCACCACGAGTTATGAACTGGAGAAGTTTCCAAAGCAGTCGCTCTTCCATTTGCAGGGTTATATTTTTAACGGTGACCGTCATTGTCTATACACGTTTAGAAACAAATATCTATTGTAATGAACAGTGGATCATGACATTGACATGGATATAAAACCTCAGCTTCTGATTAATATTTAATTTTTAGGGCGGCAAACACTATCCTTTTTCACTTGGAATCTTTGACCATCTCCTGCATTAGCTATCTCAAGTGGACATACGTGTACAGGTATGTATCTTAATTGAGCGTCACGAAGATAATGTGACAAAATCCGCTCATTATTTAAATAATCGCGAGAAAATTGTTATTGCTGACCAAACTGCTAGATTTCAGATGAAATTGCACCATGTTCGACGCCCTTTTTTGATTGCGTACTTTAAATATGTCGACGTTGATGTGATGACTAGATGTTCGATTGAATCCAACATAGATGGCTGGTAGGTGACGTTGGTCATCGTATTTGTTCATTGGAGATACGTGCACCAAAACAGTGCATTCCGCTTCAGCCAGCTGATTGTCCACCTTGTGAAATGTATAATTTTCAAGTCGTGCAAGCTCAGGGTCAAAGCCAAGTTTTCAGTTTTTATTTACCTGGAAATCTTGGACACTTCCATCCAGCGATAGTTCAGTTGGTGATTTGGTGCATTCCAGTGTAATGTTTATAAAACGGGCATAGATTAGTTCCTCCGGTACATTGTTGACTAATGAAATCCCCAGGCCACGCGGAAGTGTTACTTTCACCTGAAGTATACCATTGAAGATATGTAAATGGTTGGGACTGGGATTTTATCAGATATTTTAGCACAATGTGTACTACACTTAAAGCACCGAGTAATTAGCTGGAACAAACTTACCTGAAATTGGTGCACTTTTTGAGTCAAGCCGCTCTCGATTTTATTTGCCTCGCAGTAGTTTGTCCCAAACTTCTCATCAACAATGGTCCAACCAGATTGAGAGTGGTGCATTGCGAGAGACTATAATGAACAGATTTATGTGTGTGGCACATTTCTCCAAACAATAATAAAAACACTTATCATTGCATTTTTACTTTTTGTCTAACGTCAACTATTCGAAGTACCCTCGTGGGACCGTCGTGGACTATTCTGACCCCCAAGAGACCAGATCCTGGCCACAGCCTCTGCCGACTGATGGACTGCTCAATGGGAATTCCTTTGCCGTTTGTTGCATATATAACTGGTTGGGATGGGCCAATAACAACTTCATTGCCTAACAAAATCATTATGGTTAATAACTTAAGGTGTGCAAAGACAGACAAATTTGCTGCAAAGAGGATATCAGATGGATCTTCTTACCTGCTCTGAGACCATGGAAGCCATCTTTTGACTGTACATATAAGTTGTTAAGCTTCAAGCAAAGGCGACCATCATCCGTGAATTCCCAAGTTTGGGTCAAGCCCCTTCTGGGATCTGGTTTTCGAAGCCTGAGTGAAGTGTACGTATCTGGCAGGGGTGCCATACAGGAAATATCCAAAACTTTCAAAATGCAAGAAAAATGGCTTAACCAAAGGAACACACTTTGTTTATACAGTATTAAGTTGATTCAACCGAATGAGCAGGCTTACCCAATCCAATTTCAGAACTATGTAAGTGAGACTGAGCTTTTCTGGGTTTACTTCTTGGAGGACTAGAACCTTCATGCTGCAACATTCCAGCACTGGTCATCCGCCATAACTGTGTTCGCTTACCAGGTTCCTAGAGAGTTAAAATGTGGAATTATTAATTTTGTTTGGCAGAAGCTTTCAAACTACTTCTCTCTGAAATATTCAAACATTCAACCTTGGGACTTAATACGACTTTTAATCCGTTATCGGGAACATCAAGTACAAGTTCTCGGTATTGATATTCGTCAGAGTGAACAGAGAGTACAGATCTCGTGACTTCATCGCAGCTGTTATGATAATGCAAGAATACGGAAAATAAATTTCAATCGCAATGTGACCACACCCTTTTGAGATGCCTAATTTGTGAAATACCTAGAAAATGTCTCTGTGAATGCAATGTAGATGAAATTCTCATACGAGAGATGACGCTTGCTTTCTCCGATATCATTTAAATTGTACGTTTCGCTACAACCACCAGGCACCGTACAGTTAATCAGAGGATCCAAGGTTGGCTCATCCAGAGCATAAGGGACTGAAATTGATGCAGGTTTGAAATGTATCTTATAATGAATCACCCACTTTACATCATGTATGTGCGAAGTAGACATTAAAGAGATCTACAGCAGTGCCATAAGTTACCCGAAGCATGCGGGCGAACCGAAATCCACATCCTCTCATCGTTGACTTTTGATTGGTGACACGTTAACTGTACTTCGGACATGTTATCGATGCGAAACGGCGGTGGCATCTTGTCAGCATCAGTAAAAACGACGAAAAAAGTGGCGCCATGACTGACTATCTCCACTCTTAAAAACAAGGGTTTGCCACTGGCGTCTCTTCAATAAAAAGAGATGCAAATTAAGTCAGTGCTGTTTAATCACATGACGCCTAGATTTCAAATTATATTTTCTAGTTCAGAACCTCATGTTGATGTGAAAAGAGCTGATTCGTTCAATTTGGAATCCACCAGACCAGCTGCAACCGGCGACATCGTTCATGCGAACGCACAGAAGCTGATCCATATCCAACCTGGGCCAGTGAAATTGCAAAAGGCATTTTGGCATAGCAGAAAGGCGCACCACCTCTAATTCCTAATTGCCCAGAAATTAATTTATCTCAAGTTGGAATTGCTAGATTAGAAGATTGAAATAATTACACAGCACGGTGCTCACTCACCCCATTGGTCAATGCGTATTTTTGGGTAAATTCCAGTTTGTGAGAAGAATGGTTATTGAGTTGAAAGCGTGGTGTGAGAGTAACGAAATGGACGTCACTGTATATACCAGTTCCAACAACAACTTCAATTCCTATGCTGTAAACCCTGTAAATGGAATTTGAGAAATATGTTGAGTCTAGCGATGTCTGGAAAGTAACATCGTAGCAGCCGAATGCAACGCACCAATTGGGCCGCCTGCTGCAGGACATCACTTGTAAACGTCGAAATTGAACACCTTTTTGCAGATGGAAATAGTGGCACCACTTTGGTTCCCCATTGGGATGCACAGACTTTCCAACTCGCATCGAGCACCTAGGAAAACGAACATTTAACACAAATGATGTTACCCGATTTAACGATTAAACGTGTAACTAAAGTTGGTGATCAAGATTAATTGATTGTAATCCATGACACCTGACAACGACGAATGAAGGCATGTTTTAGAAATTTGTGATAATTTTATTAAAATCGCTTTTGGGGTGCTGGTCATGATTGGAACTGTTTAAAATATACAGTGAAAGCCTGTTAATAAGATCACGCTTAATCCAGTCAGCCATTTGATTTGGTAAAATCAAATTGGACGATATTTCACGAAATCTGACGAAATTTGACCAAATCTGACGATATTTCACGAAATTTGACGAAATTTACGATATTTCACCAAATTTGACGATATTTGACCAAATTTGACGAAATTTCACGAAATCTGACGATATATCACGAAATCTGACGAAATTTGACCAAATCTGACGATATTTCACGAAATTTACGATATTTCACCAAATTTGACGAAATTTCACGAAATCTGACGATATTTCACAATATTTGACCAAATTTGACGAAATCTGACGAAATTTGACCAAATCTGACGATATTTCACGAAATTTACCATATTTCACCAAATTTGACGATATCGCTGGAACCAACATGATCAAATTAAGCGAATTTCATTATAACAGAACATTCCTTCTCTTTATTATCTCTTTATTTTTTAAAAAATAAAATGGGGGAGGGTTATGAAATAAATCTGGATGTTATTTCCCTTCCTTAAACGTGAAAGGATTACATTCCTTGCGGGTATAGGATAGGCGTTATAGACCACCTTAATATACTGTAATCTATACCATGCTGGGGCATCTCTGTCTGCAAATGAAAACAGCAATGGGACGACACTTCTGGCCATTTCGTGCTCTGAAAATTGTCCAGCTGCTTCAGTATGAACGTTTTCTTGTCGAAAAATCAACGGCATTCCTGTCTTATTTATAATGCAGTACGGCGATGATATGAATATCTGGTCATGGAATAAAACAGGAATTGGTGTATTTCTTCATATCCAACCTCCTCTTTGGCACCGAGTTGGAATTTACCTTTAGTGAGTGTCCACCATGTCTGCTCACTCCCCTAGCCTGTAGCAGCAAAATTCGTTCGCGAATATCAACAGCTCGAAGAAGTGTCTCGAATCCAGAAGAATTTGTGGGAACAATCAAGTCGTTTAAAACAGTGAAGGATTCAAAAGAAAATCTTACTTCAAAGGAAGATGACAGATCCACCTAAGTTGTTAAGGTAGCAGATTAACTATCATAATAACAGTGATTATTTACGGACAAAAATCGAAGAATCTGCTCTCTTACCAAATGAATTGCCATTTCTGCCCCTGGCTTTATCCGCCCTTGCACGTCCTTACATGAACGCACTTCATATGACAGTTCGTAGGGTAGCAAGTTGATTAATATGATTGGAGGGATAAATGCTATTGTGTGAGCTGGTTGTATAACATTTGCTGACATTTGAATCCCTCCCTTGTATCTCAATGGTACCATGTCTAATGGATAGTTTTCTCTGTGAACGCGAGCACAGAACCTGAAACATCAACATATATTGATATATACAGGACTTGTTACTGAATTGTTTACATAACTGTTCTTCTCACCTGAAATTCATCAAATTTTGCTTTAAAGGCATTGGTATGCAATGGTATGTAGCCTCCTGTATGTCGTCAGCTTTAGTTACATGCTGCCATTGGATGGCAGGACTGCAAGAAAGCATGTTTGGTCCTCCTGATGGTCGGACCAAAATATTAGCCATGACGAATGGCAGAGGAACAGGGAAAGATCTGTTTGGTGCCAAGTGAACCAGAGTTGAACCTGGAAGCAATATCGTTAATATGTCATGTTATATAGTAAAAAAAAAAGAAATCTTGAGTTATTGCCACATCTTCTTCCTCCATAAATAAAATGGAAGACAAGAGTTTTTGAATTTTTCTTTTAAAGATGATTTTCTAGTTAAAATTAAGATGACGCCAATAGTCCAGTCGATCAAAGACGATCAAAAATTAGGCTAACAAAATTTTGAGGAAATAAATTCATCAGAATGCCATACTTGGGAAAAGATTAGGATTTTCCAGCTTCACTTCCAGAGTGGATTCCAGCCGATTTATCAAGACAATCGCCGACCGAACAGTGACCAATTTTCTAGCACTACCTTCTAGTGTCACAGAAAATATGACACGAGCATCTGGTCTTTCGAAATACTGAAAAAATGCAAAAATCTAAGTTCCATATGTCTGCACTTGGATTTTTAGTTGACACTTATTATCAAAGAGAATATGCTCACAGCACCACCAGAGCGAGGAGTCATTTGCGGTTTTGCATCGCGGAAAAATATTCCTACTTTATCCACTGATACTGGAGCCACCTGTTGCCAACCATCAATGCAAACTATCAACTGATGAACTTTAAATTCGTGCGTATCCTGAAACAAAATATACCATTGAAAAAATTGGAACATTGTAGGAACCAATTGTATGAATTATTTATCACTGGCCTACCTGGTGTCGCAGTTTTAATCGCCCTTCAAATTTAAATGGAACCACTTCATTGGGAGCTACGACTAGCCAGTTGTGAATTTGAGCAGGAAGAGCAGAACTGCCCACATCATAATCCATTTTGAACAGTCTTCAGCAATTAAACGCAACTTGGGTTATAAAGGGTTGTATATACGAAAATAACAAATTTCAACATCTGATATTTAACTCACTGATCAGAATTCACGGTTATTGTAGTGAATCTCAGTTCACAGCCTGTGGAATTTTTCAAGGCAAATGGCACAAACGGTGACCTTCGTTTATAAGCATACACTCCACCAGCAAGCGATTGTCTGTCCCTGCCTCCGATGGCCATATCCAAACATTCTGTAGCTCTGAAATAAATTGGAATTGAGAAACACAGAAAGAGACATTGTGGTATGATGTTGACTTCTTTTGAAACCTTGCATTCACCTCTCTCGGCTGCTTTGATTGTAGTAGTCTTCCGTCCAATTGGTTTTGACGCTATGACAAATGTCCAACAACGTGCTTGTTATGTTAAAATCAAGAACATCTTCTCCTGGAATGAAGTATGCACAAATATGGGTAAAATATCTGGTCCTGTACAATTCTAGTGTCGTTTTGTCCTTGAATAATCCATAGAATGGTAGAATCTTCAAAAAACGCTAGCCACGTCATTCTTACCTCTGATAGCAAAGGAGAGGAGAGATTCATTTTGGTTGCAGAGTTCTTTGTAGATCCATTCCACTGAGCACCTGTAAAATTGCATAACGTAATGGAACAAGCGTATTTTCAAGTTGCATTTGACTAAATTTTAAGGATGTACAGTAACTTTTTAAGCTTCTTTTGACGTTAAAGTGACTGGTCAATACTCTGTGACTTTTTGGGGTACTAAAAATTGTGCATAGACATACTTCCACGGTTCGATAAGTGGCTCCCATCCAGAAAGACTTCGATTGTAGAAATCCACAGTTACATCAAAGCAGGCTGTTCCTTGCATAACATTGCCTATAGTATGATTGATGTTTAATTCTGATAAAAGAAAAATAGATGATGGAACCAATCATTGTGAGAACGTTGGTAGCATTTAATGTGCTGATATGCATGTTCAAACACCCATTATTAATGTACCTGTCAGATTAACTTCAAACAAGGGCACATCGGCATCTTTGCAATCATCAATGATGCATACGCATGCATTTGTTGTATGGAACTGCAAAATAGGTAAGAATTTAGCTAATGATATTATCAGTTTTGCATGCGAGCCACAAATGGACTTATGTTGTACGAATACCTGTGACAGGATTCACTTACCTTCACAGCTTTTATAACAAACCATCTCGAACTGCTCGTGCTCTCACTAGAAGTAGGATTGGACTTACTGCTGTGACTAGATTCTGAAACGGCATTTTGAGTCAACCAAAGGGCAGCATCATTGAGCTCTTCTTTACACACTTCTAAGGCTTTGAGGCAATCTCCTTGGCGGAATCCCATGCTTTCTAGCTGACCTATCATGTTCACTGCAAAGAAGGGATGTTTTAGCATTGAATAGCAACTAAGCATGGGCTCTCAAAGGAAGTGATGCATACTTATTTTCTTATCCTTTTCATTCATCATGGCATTGGCAACTTCATTTTCATCAGGTGCCACCTTGGAGCCAGTTTTTGTGGTGTAACCAGCAAGTATACGTAAAAACAGCTGCATATCGTGATAGGAGAGGCGTATGATAAGATCCTGCATTGATAATTCAAAGGTGTAAGTCTTCTCAATAGAGACTAGATCTGAAAGGCCGATTGTTTCGCCAGCCTGTTTCTGTGCTACAACTTCCAAGTTTAGTGTAACTGGATCTACAATGGACAAAGCGGTGTCATCTTCCAAGCCAAGGATGCAGGAGAAGATTTCCAGTCGTTGTAAGCTGCAGGAGAGAGGTTTGTCTTGGACTAGAGGGCGGTGGGTAACTACTGCCGTTGATTTTAAGATTATCGCACTGGAGTCCCAAGCCGAGGTGTCTTCAACCACTACAATGCCAGTTTCTGTGATGTTGATTTTAAGCTCGTAGGGAGATTCGTTCGTTTCTATTACTGGACCTCGTTTTGTGGCCACGCCAGTCAATGCTGAGTAAGCATACTTCGACGAGTTAGACAGTTTTACTGAAGTCACCGTTCCATTTGAATTGCCTTAAAAACCAAAAGTTGCATAATAATTGGTACAAATGTTTTTGTTAAAACCTATAATCAACGTTTCTAATTTTAATTGTGGAATATTAAATGTCACAAATTGCCTTAAGCAGGTAAATTATAACATTGAAATGTGTATTTTTTAGTAATCATGCCCAAGGACTTGTGGTCATTGGAACAACTATGAAACAATAATCGATGTGCATTTCTTAGTAAATGTTAAGGCTACCTTTGTTTGGGTTTTCGATGCTTTTGCCCAGAAAACTTAAAACTGCCATCCACCAATCAAACACCGCAATTAGCTGCATATTATTAAGTAGCACGGTCAATCGACTAACATCCCGCGAAACTCTGTAATGAAGTTCCGCTTGCAAGAAGTTTTCCTGACTCTCTTTAGTGGGCTGCAGAATGTTGCAGAAGACGTTTGGTCTCGCATTTGCTGGACATTGGCGAAAACGTGTGTCTGATATGAGGATTTCTTGTGATACCAAGTCAACATCTGTGGATTGGTTAGAAGACCTTTCATATGTCAGTTTTGACTTGATAAAGTTTACTTTTGCCAGAGGTTTTTCATCGTAGGTTGGCGGAAAAGCATGACACTCAAGAAATTCAAGGGTGACGTTCACAAGATCAAAGTGTAAAGATAGCTCTACCCAAAACTCATTTAGTATGACCTGAAAAAAAAAATGATTTCATTCCACAGATTGAGTAACCAACAATTTAAGGATATAAATTGTGCCAGACTTTAAACATTTGTTCACTCAAATCACTGAAATTGTACCTTCTCTTTAGAGTGTGCCTTTGGAAAGTATGATTCTTCTACAAGCAAATCCTCTAGTGATTCACCTAAGTTGTGTTCGAAAACTCCTCGTACGACCGTATACTGTTGTTCATCAACTAAACAGTGAAGCTTAGAAAGGGTACCGCAAATGCTCACATCGGCCACATAGTGCTTGGTTTCTTTTTCCAGGTTCCGCTCCATTTGCAAATCCAATTTACATTTGTCTGTGAGAAGCGCATTTCCCTTTTTTCTAATGATGAAAGTAGAAAATAGTAGGGGGTGGGTTTCTTGGTTCTTGTTGAAGGAATCCCTGTGCTGCCTCTCTGCCACATACAAATCGATGTCCGTGAGCTTTATCGAAATGACGTCTAGCAGACACTTTTCATTGCAACAATCATCCAATAATGGATTCTCCAAACTTCCATACACTGGTTGTGTCATGACATCATATTTGCCTCTGGACTTGAGGTTACTAAAGCTGTTGCTAACACTTCGCTGCACAACGCTGATAGTGCCATTAGCCCCAGCAAAAAGGAACTTATTGGTGACATGAAGTTGTCCGAGGTTGGCCACGAGTACTTCGTCGGACCTTGAGCTGACCGGTATGGCAATTACTGGCGAGTCTACGTGTATCTCGAGAAGGACCCTTGACATTATTCTACTATTTTCCACCTGAAATCACAAATAAGAATTTAATCACATTTAAGTTAGCGATCTGTGGCATAAAGCCTTCAATGCCTAAGAATGTTTGCGAAGAATTTTTTTCCCTTGGTTTCAAGGTTATGCAAGCCAAGCAAGATAATTTGAGTGTAAAAAATATTTAAAAACTGTATAATTCTAATTTCTGAATTTTGTCGACATTATTGGGTCATTAAGTTTCACTTACTTTGTAAAGCTGCTGAAGAAACGAAAACGTTTCAGTGTAAAAGCGATTTGTGTGCACATAACGGACTGATGCCATGTCCAGCTTCAAGAATGCATCGTAATCTCTCACTTGTGTCACATCGTCATGTCCAAAGTGCAAATACTCAAAATGCAAAGCCTGGCTGCCAACCGTGGTAAATCGCTCTCTGTAAAGTTCGCCGTGTGGGGTCAAATCCAGTAATGACATGCCTCCAACTTTACCTTTCACCGAAAAACTGTCTTGTTTCCTTTCTACTCTAGCGAAAAAGTTTGAAATGTTGGCTTTGGTGAGTTCGTAATCTTTCTTCTTTAAAAGTAAGCTCAAGCTTCGAACTTGGATTTCCATTTCCATGTTTGTCAGCGGCAGCAATTCTTCATCGGATGCATCTGGAGAGGTCACCTCAAACAACGGGTATTCTGATTCACCCAAGTCAGCTTTATGATCTACTGAAAGCTTTTTTTTTCGTGGTTCTTCTATATCTCTGATACCAAAGAAATCTAAGACCATGTTCCAAGAGCGTAGGTTCACTATAGTGTCCAAGCAGTTAAAGTTAATGTCCACAAAGCGATTGGTCTGAAAAACAAAATGTATTTTGCAATCAAACTGTACTATGCAAAAGTTTCTTGAATTACTAGCATATTTCGTGCACCAATTATGGTTCAGTAAACAACAGTGGAGTAGGCAGATATCTTACCGAATTGTACTTAGAGGCAAACTCTTCATTATTTGGTTGCACTAATAATATTTTAACGTGCACCAAGGCATCTGGCACAGAGTTCATTCTCTCCTGCTCCCCTAATTGAGGCGATGGTGGTGGCGTGCATGGGCAGTTACCAGTTAGGGAATGCAGAGAAGCTGCTCTGTCAGGAAAGCATCTGCCGTACATCTTTTTCTCATTAATACGATGCAAATTATTGAAGACGTTTTCGGTGTTGAGTTTGTCAGGAAGCGAATATTGTGACTTTAGAAGAAGTGAAGGTTTTGACACATCGGGGCACGAGGAGGATAAATACTTAGATTTTGTAGGTTTGAACTGAAGCTTGTCATCCGGAGAAAAAGAAAACATTAAATGACGATGTTTGGAGTCGGGATCTTCGGAAAGATCTTCCATTATAATCGATTTCAAAGTGATTTCAATTTCCGAAATTGAAATGTCCCGCTTCTCATAATATAGCAAGAAATCCTTGAACGTGAGGCTGACCAAGCCATGATCGAAGTTGGGAGAATCTTGAATTAATTCCACCGTGAATTGGGGCAAACAAAAAAATGTTTTCATGGCAAATTTAGTATCGACGTTGGAACTGGAGTGTGGGCGAACCCCTTCTGCCGAGCGAGTTGAAATGCCTCTGCTTCTATCGTTAGCCATTTCCATGTTAAATGACTGGTCCGAACTTGCATCCATCTCATTCTTTGGGAAATCCTTACCACTATTTTCATTTACATTTGTTAAAAAATCCACCGTTTTCAGTATTTGCCTGTATTGCTTTTTGCTCAGAGACACTTTCAAAGGAGTAACAACGCAGCCATGAATGTCAAAAATGTTGAAAATTGACCTAGTTTGATTGGAAGCATGCCATGGCATCTCATCTACAAAATGAGATTCTTGCAAGTGAAGAACATAATTTCCCATCCAATGATCGATGCGCAGTTCAATGGCTGTGTCGTGCAAAATAGGAAATCCTTTATCCAAGCAACTGTACAAGTATTGAGGTTTTGTCATTGGTTTCTGCATGCTTAAGCCATTGTCAATATTTAGTGAATGCAAATTCATTTCTCGTATTTCAATTGAAATTCTTTGAGACTTGTCTCGCTTGATTTCTACGATCTTTGCATGAGATAAACTTGGCTGTCCGGTGTTGCCTAACCTTTCGTTTTTTATAGCAATTTTTCCTAAATGCGCAACAAGAACATTGCTGCTATCAGGTGACTCGGGGATAATAATGACCGGACTTTCCAACAAAACGTCCAGACTATAAAATAAAAAGCACAGTTCCATTTAGAGGTATTGTAACCCACACACTTTTTTTTACTGTAATTTAAGTTTTATTTTTACCTGATATCCAACTGATTTTCGCACAAATCATTGTCAATTGAAAATTCCTTTATTGGTGTCGAAGGCGTGTATTGGCGTGTATTTTGCACCCGAGTTCTCTTTCCACTTGAAAAAATTCCTTCGGCTACTTCTACTGCAGCAGATTTGAGGGAATTTGCAAAGTTGGCAGTGTACTGCTTGAAATCTGAGGCACATGATGCCAAGTCACTTAGAAATCGCGCCGAATGAACGTAACATACTGATGCCATTCGGAGCTCCAGAGAAGTAGTTTTTGCTGGTGAAACTTCTGGAGATTCCAATCCATCATCTGATGATGGCCAGGTTACTAAGAAATGGAATGCGTGTTTGTCTTCCTCATCCGTTGAGCCCCGTGAGCTTCTGTAGAGGTCAGCCTTTAACTGATCGACGAGTGATATAGAACTTTCGGCAAATGGGTCATACCCTACACTAAGTATACGCGAATGTTTGGCACCTTCGGGCACTAGATCAAAAATTTGCAGTCCGCCTAATGACACAAGCATCTTTGATGACGAATCTAAATAAATTAAAGGAAATATATCATTTGTGTATTTTTCTCGTAACATACTGAATGGACGTTATGCAGAGTTACATATGTGAGATTTTCATCGAATTATCAACTGAAAGAACATGCCTCGTCACTGCTTCTTGGTAATTTTCGTCAATGGAATGAATGAAATGTCACGTATATGCCTGCTGACGAAATCTGCATATGGTCTGTAGTTTATTATCTTAAGAATGCATGGCTAACAGAAACTGAGATTCAATTCTTTACCCTGTAGTCAGAACATAGTACATTTGACAGGGGGGATCATTATGCAAATTAATTCAGAGTAATCAGTCTGGCCATGATGGACCCCAGCATCACAAGTTAGGTAATTTCCCATATTTGGGACTTTAACGAGGAGGATCGGATGGGATAGGAAGACGATCAAAGCAGATTTAGTATAGGATCTCAGCATTTGCCTGGAGGAATTGTGGGAAATCATGAAAAACCACGATCGAGGATAGCCGACCCTGGAATCGAACCTGGGTCCACCGAATGCGAGACGAGAATGCTAACCTCTAAGCCACATTGCACAGATTATGAAAGATAAACACAAATACTGGCTAGAATTCGCGAGGTTAGCCA
>JAQGAO010003921.1:0-16117 GCA_034697705.1 Ommatoiulus sabulosus | reverse complement strand
TTAAAAAGCATGCCGCATTCTTATCCCGCTTGGTGGCGCTAGTGTACGCCGAGTGGTAAGCGCCTGCAATAAGCATTGTTTGTATTCGCACCCTATGTTCGAATAAAATGTTATTATAGATAAACATTGTTTTTATTTTGCCAATTTCTGACATTTTCTCGGTGTCATGTCATTTATATTGAGCACTGTACGCGCAATGTATGGCCACTGGTCTCTCGGCCATTTCATTTTGAATGCGACACAAAATCAACTTTGAAAAATGGCGCGAATATACGTACATTGGACTCGGTGTCTTGACCCTCGTGTCGGGCACCCAATGAGTAGCCGCTGATGAACGAGCCCATCCATCCGACCAATAGGAGGTGGACCAGCAAAGATATGGAGGATTTCAGAGGCATTTAAATCGGGCCCTTAATTGTTATTATTTCAATCTGAAATTGCCAGAAAACTTATTTTATAATTTAAGCAGCAGCACTAGAAGAAGGAAAAAAACCGCACTTTATCGAGCCCCATTCATTTGCGTACGTAAGCGATTGAACAGGCTAGGAAATCAAAGATACAGTACGTGTTGATCAAAATCTCAGAGTTCGCAAACATGAGATAAGGATGAAGGTTAAATAATCGAAACGGACAATTGAGAAACGCAGGGTGGCAAAATTAGAGCAGAATTATTGCATAAATTCTTTTTATCAATAGTTTACATCATCAGAACGGGTTTACCTTTCAAAGTACAGTGTAAATGAAAATTTCGTCCAGCAACAATTGGTCCGACCAATAGGTCAAACCAGTCTCTGTAGATGCACTTGTACATTTTTAAGTGCGGCTATACTTAATATGTTTACATTTGCTTGCCCGTGCAAAAAAAGGTAAACAAAGAGTCTGGGTGACGAAATTGTGGGGACATTTTCCGTCTAGTGAAGTGCGTGTAAAATAATAAATGCGCGGAAAATAATGAAAAAAAAATTGCACATGGAAAATGTTCACGTCATAATATAATCGCGCATTTTATAACTTATTTCGTGAATCTCCTATTTTCATAATCTTCGTTTACTCGAGAAAAATGCTGTAACGTCATAGGATGCGAACTCACCGCCATTTTTATTTCCATGGCTTAACAGGCTGGCCCTGGCTGACTGTCGCGCCATCTAGCGTCAAGATTAAAAGAAAAGCTAACGCAAGGGTATTTCAAGGTCATTTGCAAATTCGTTCACGTTTTTCTGAACGATCGACGACCATTTACGATTTCGTCGTAAATGACCTAAGAGTACGTACTCAGGCAGAAGCTTAACGAATTAAAGCCAGTTTTGACAGTCGCAAAGTCACGCGTGCAAAACGAATGCATTCATTGGTTTAATTACAGCGAGTTTGCACATGCACGTGAATTCACGACTGCCAAAAGTGAAATTCGTAAAGCTACTAAATGAGCACCGTTAATACGAACGAAATGCGCAATACATGTAGTTGACTTTTGTAGCGAGACAAAAATCGCTGACATGTTTTCTGCTCAGTCACGTACTTTTTTTTTTTTTTTTTGCGCAGTTACTAAAATTACGTCGCATAATTTTTTGCCAAATTGCAATTTGGTTATTGCGCCATCACCGACTCTTAATCTTATCTTTCTGTGGGAAATTTTGACGTTTATGACAATTGTCGTCTCGTGTCGAAATAGAGTTTTAAGAGCGCTCGATGGCACTTCACCAATGATTCCGTCTATATACATGTACATGTAATCATATTAATGCAATTTTTTGCACCTTGACACGCATTTATCTGATTAAACCTAATTTCGCATTCTTTTTTTTGTTTTAGGAAAGCGAAACGCGCATGCGCAAAGGGTGCCGAGCGGTGGAGGCGCAACAGGATTGCAGAAATTGAAATTCACGGAGAGTGGTCAAGGGCGCAGTTATGGCATTACTGTATATGCACGCGTTATCTCTTACACCAAAAAAAGGGTCTAATTAAGCAGTTTAAACTGTCCTTGCACGCCCTTAATTGTTTAGTCACGATATTATCTGTGCGTCTACTCTAGGGGAAAAAATGCACGATGTCCTCTGTCTAGGACTTGAAAAAAAAATTTTTTTTGAAAAATAAATTTGTAACATTTAAAGGGAAATACTGTTTGCGTCGACGAGTCATATCGAGTGATGTCATGTTTCGGAAATGATTCTTAGAAGTAACGAAGATTATTAAAATCCACTACACATTATTTACACGAAATAGATGGTGCGTTTAATTTAAACATTATGCATATCTAATATGTAACTTGCATCACAGACAATGATACAATGTACAAGAAATGCAACTGCTGGAATTATTTTTTTCTTATAAAATTGTATTTGTGGATAAATTACATGTACAATTTTTCAAAACTAAAATTTCCAAAACTGTCCTACAAATGTTGGAAATTTAATTTTTCTACAAAATTATCCAATAATCACGAATAAATCATAAACATGGCATTGCCCTTTGCAGTACAAAAAAAAGTTACTGTTGTTATGAACTTGTAAAAATAATAACATGTAATACGATAAGATAAAAAACATGATCACAAATAAATGATTTGTTTATACTTCAATTTCCGGATATGATTTATCTAACATTAGCTCCAGACGATGAAAATAAAACCCAATAGGCTAATTAGCGTTTATATATTGAATATTCGCATTTTTATTTATAGCTTTTCTGGCTGAATCAAGCGCAAAAAGTTGCGTAGGTTGATATAAATATCATGATCACGCAACATTTCTTTCATTTCCCTTTTATTATTTTCTTTTTTAATCAAATCCTTAAGAGATTATTTGTCCTCGTCCTCGTAAAACAGTCGTGGGAATTAAGGATATTTTCATTAATGATGTATTATAGGTGTTTTAATAAAATAAAAATACGCTTGAATATAGCGCCAATAAATGGATTCATTTTGTTTTTAATGAAAAAATTAATCCTTTCGTTATCTCAATGAAAAAATTGCATTGTCAATAATACTCGTATATTATTTTCTTGCAAGTGCTTATTTCCATAAATATCATTATGCAATAAGAGATGAAAACTAAAGATGGGTTTGACAGCGCTGTTAATTTTGGAGAAAAAAATATCTTCGATACCGCAGTTTTTGAATAATTTCTTGGCATATTAAATTTATTCTTCTAGATAAAATAATCCCATTTAATCAAGTTTGATGGCATTTAACAAATGATTTAAAAAGTTTAAAGTGAAGATAATGTGAAAATACCGCGTGTAACTTTTCCAAAATATTTCGTAAAATGCTTCAGAAAAGAATATTTAATTCTATCGAAAATGCGGGGTCTTATATTAAATATATTTTTTTTTTTAATTCAAAATACCTATTGCTCCTTTTATAAAGTGCCAGTAAATTTAAAATATATTCGTTCATTACTTCTTTTTATTTTGTTTTAAAAAGGCTTTCAGTTAAATCACGAATGAGGAGTTCCATTGAACGAATTAAAATGCATTAAGGGCAATTTAGGCCGTCCTTGTATTGCAGGTAGAAGTTAAGAGGGTGTCGCAACTCCTCCTGTGAAATAAGTTATAATGAGAATATTAAATTTTGTAAGAAAATTTTCTATTTCATGAATCATTTTAGATGCAAAAATTATATTAAAAACAAGCTTCGAATTCATTTACATAAACGACGAAAAAGAAGAGTTAATGGCAAGTTTGCTCTCCAGATTTTTATATTTTTTTACTTCAGCTTTCTAATAAAGCTGATTAGTTTTAAAGAGTTTCGAAACATCAGACAAACAAGATGCCCACGGTGCATAGTATTCACGAAAGATGATTACCTGAGATTCAATTTGCAGACAATAAAAATGTTGAAGCAATTGACAAGATGAAAAGTTTCACAACAATCCAATAAATCAGTCTACCAATGCATTGTAATTTCAATACCTGCCAAGCTCACATTTCCGCAGACACGCTCGTAAACAATGTATGTGCTGAGCAAATAAAGGTTTGGCAATGTGACACTACAGTGTTTTTCAAGTCGTATGAAAAGAGTGAGAAATCAAAGGTATCATATGGATCAGATAAAAAATATGGCGCTCTCACGTTTTATGACACGGTGTAAAAAGTGTCGTGACGTCACAGCCGCCAGAGGGAGTATGTATCTCAAAAAGGATCTAAGATGGAAAAGATTAACCTGTTGTAATCGCCGATTGCTAATGGTGCTGCGATTACTGCTATCTTAACGACGCCCTCGCAAAAATCGATGTGTCGGTACCAGTAAAACAACGAGTATTTGATTTCACGTAAGAAATTAAAAAAAAAAAATTAGGATTATTCGAATTAATAACAACATTAAACGATCATTAACGAGATCACTCGTGTTGTGGCCTCACAGCTTGAATCGAGACTAAATAAGGACTATTAATCACTATAATGAACTAACGAATGGCATGAATGGAAAAGTTTACATGGTCATGTTTAAATGTTTCTGTATGGATATGACCTCATATATATCCTTATCTACAGTATACATACATAATGGAGAATTTCTGATTACGCCGAGTCAGTGTGCTAATCGACTTTCTAAATGCTCGAAATCGCGATAATCGTCCGTTAAATTTATCCGTACTTCGAGTACTTTCCTCTGGGCTTAACGTGGTTTATTGTTAGGAAAAACTATTAATTACCCCGTTTCATTGTTAGTAAAAACTATTAACGCATAATATCTTTTTTTTTTCAAGAAACTTTATGCCGGTAGTATCGCTCTTTATCTCATTAGTTGTGAACGCCATCAACCGGCCTTTACATATGAGCATCTTTTAACTTCGGTTTAACCGATGATATCAGAGCTAAGTATTTATTTAGAAAATGCTTTTCACGGAAAATATTAGCCCTCAATATACTATAAATACACAGCGCAGCGTGTCGGGAAGATCGGGATATATGAAAAATTTGCAAACTACGTGTACGAGTAAATCTCAAAAATATATTTTATCAATTATATTTCCAAGAGTACCGAGCAATCTCATCTCATTCCGAACGTAATTTGAGATGCTCGCTCCCAAAAAAAATCTTATGCAATCTGCATTTCGCATCGTGAATTTTAAGCAGCAACTGCATCCTACAAGTTACGCATGCATCGTAGCAAGAAATACGCAACAGGTTAATTCACCTGTTAAATTTAACGAAGCGTGATGCAACCGACCGGTAATCTTTACAAGTACACGAATGCAAGAGCTGATAACGAGTCACAAATCGACCATCTGTTAGTTTGAAAATATACCCTTTCTTAGGCTAACAAAAATCAGGACGTTTCTTACCTGTTATAACACGTCGTGTTTCGTATTTTTCAAATCCCAGCAAAAATAAAACGCGCGAGTTGCAGTTGTAAAAACTTCACAAAATTCCCTGGCTTTTCTTTCCCCTCAACTTCTATACGTCGGGTGCAGGGTATCGTACGAAATCGCCGAATGCCGATCGTTCATGGAGCGTTACGTAGTAATAATAGTAGTAGTAGTTCTCCAATGGCAGCTTTATGAAGGTAAGGGAAGCACGTGGCCAAGATTTATATCCTCTGCCGGACACTCGTTTTCAATGGTGCTGTGACGCGCGGAGATAGGCAACCAATAAGATGAACCAGTTGGCAAGTTGCGAAGAGAGCAGGAGAAAAGAGCAGAGGGAGAGACAGTGAGAGAGAGGGAAAGGCAGGAAAAAAAAGCACGAATCTTGAGACTGCCTTATTCTGATATCGCTCTATGCAAAACCGAACGGGATTGAACCGAACCAAACCCGCGATCGTCTCGAGACTCACCTCCAAATTGGTCACCCTTCTTATCCGGTCGCCGATCTGAGACATCGAATCCAACTTTTAAAATATTCAAAAGCAGTTCGTCAATCCCGCTTTATTTATTTTTTAATTTTTTTTTTCTTTCTCCGTTGATTCAATTTTCTTCTCATCCTTTTTCAAATTGAACGACCAGTCGACATTGAATGCCTACGAAAATCGAACGCCACATGCTAGAATAAAATTACATCAGTAATCATTTTTTCAAATCGAACCTTACAAGATGCCTGCCTATAACAACAAACTTAATTATAACAATAAATTTTAAATACTTCAAAACTCACTCAGCGAGTGAATTTTCTTTTCATCCTCCTTCAACTTGAACGAACTGCCGAAATACGCAACATTGAACAAAGTCACGTTCAAAGTCACGCCAATATGAAATTTCAAATATTGTACTTCAACTCACTTTTTTCAGCATGCAATTGAGTTTTCCTCGAATCCTGGTTAAACAAAAGACCGATATCGAATGTCGCCGATCCTTTAGGAGTTTAGGTGCACATAATTTCATTCTCGTTTTAATCTCGAGTTTCCTCACCTTTTATGTTGTCATAATCCTAACCATACATACATTATGTATCCATAATCTAACCGCAGTATCGGAGCACCTAACATTTTAAATGAAAAACTTATTTTAATATTTACAGCTGCATGTCTTCAATTCATATTAATATTTAATATTAATATTTGAATTTTTTAAACGAAAAACATTCTTGCCTTTTCTTCCCTCATAGAATCATCAAAAAAGAACGCGACGACGTTTCCCACATTGCATCATTCTGGAATGTAGGGATGTAGGGATGTAGGGATTTTTGATAATCGGGAAATGTGTAATTTTATAACGTTTCATTTACTAAATATTAATGCATAACTGATTATATAACATATCGCATTAATATTACGAAATATAATTGACAATACTAAAAAATGCATAATTATATGATATAATAGTTTTAAGTAGAAATAAGAACCTATCTATTCCTTCCTTTCAATCCACTCGTAGAACTGTTTCGTCCTTTTTGTGGAAAAAATAACATCCATATTATCAGAAAAATTGTTTATTTTTTGAATAAATTAAGAAGAACAAGCATTAAACCGGTTGAATCATTTTCGGAAAACTAACGAAATAAAGCGCCTTCTAGCGGCGTATGAAATGCAAAAGCGGCCATCTTGGAAAATGAAGACAAATGTTAATTTTTTCGAGAATTGCATGCAACAAAATTTCGTCATATTTATACCACTCGCGATAGGTATAAATAATCTCAACAAATTCTACCGCTGAACATGCATGAATATACCATCAATTATCTGTCCATTATCACTATTTGGGCAATAAATCATAATGATACTAATATAGAAATCTTATTAAAAACCTATTTAATCCCATGCAGATTAAAGTCAACGCACACCTACAAGTATGCAACAGGTCGTAAATATTTTTCAAACGCCATGAAGAATTAGACGAGCAGGAAATTGTTAATGCTGTTGAATTAATCGACATTAACCACAACCTGTTAAGCTGCCTTCTAGGAAAGGATAAAAATTCGCATAAACACCCCGACTGATCGCGGATTAAATTTATTGGAGCTCCATGCAACGCGCCTCCAAATTTCAAGATGTGTCAAAACGCAGCTTACAAAGGGGGAACTCAAGACAGAAGCTTTACACCGACGCATTTTTGGAAGTCACGAAGTCACGTGAGCAAAAGAAATGCTATACTGTACTTATATTACCATAACCTCGAGCGAATTTTCAAGAGACTGCCAACTTACGATTCGCAACGCTTCTTTCTGAGCACCTCACATGAGAATGTCTTAATTATACTCTGGAATATGACTTTAATTAGCTCTACGTATCGTCTTTAAAAAAAACAGTTCAACCATACTGTGCATGGTTCAACTCACGTGTGCAAAAAAAGTTTCGACCTGAGTATCCCACATGAATATGCCTTAATTATACGCCGGAATATGACTTTAATTAGCTTTTTAAAAACCAGTTCACCATTAAACTATCACCTGCATGCGCAAAGGGTCATAAATATGCTCCAAATGCCAAATCCCGAGTTAAACGAGCGTCTAATCATCGATTGCTTTCGAGTTAATCGACGCTTCCTACATTACATCGCGCGATTGTTTATCATCCGAACATAAAATTAATTACTCCAATTTTCTGAGCAAATATTTGATGAGTCACAATCAGGAGCCGAGTCTCAGCCTCGGAATTATAACCAGAAAATGCGCGTTGCATCATGAGGGGCGATTGGCTTAATGGACGATTAACTATAACAGGGAGGGGAATGGTGCAATCCATCGATCGGATTACTCGGTTTGAGTTACTCACTCTTGCATCATGTGATCGAAAGCGCAGAAGGCTGAAAGGAGGGGTGGGGGACATGACCCAAAAAAAATACACAGGGGATGACTTAGGAGTTTTTAGGGTTCAAGTACACAAAAATGATGACGTAAAGACCGAGAACGCGGGTTCTCGGAAAAAACTGGATTAGTGTTACATAACGGATGACGAGCTGAATTTTTTTTTTAAAGTATGGAAAAAAAAAACCGTTTGTCTCCTATACGAATCCCTTATAGTTTTAAAAATAGTTTATATTTAGGAGCGGAGAACAACGGAGAAAGAAAGGCTTATCGTTCAGCCGATTAACGAGGGACACTGGCACAAAAAAAAGGCAAATTTCCTGAATTTTTACGACTTTTCTGTTCGCTTTGACCCAATTAAAAATAATTAAAGGCTAATCCCGGGAACGATTTTAAAAAGATGCTTCGATCTGGAAGAAAGAAAAAAAAAGCGCGGCAATGAGCCAACAAATCATCAATCTTTTTTCGAAGAATTAAGCGGCGCAATTCGATATAACGAGAGTGCAAAGGTCGCACTGTTGACTGTCCCCTCTCGTACACTTTGGCTGGGATATCGACCTTTAAGCCCATGAAGAGTGGGTTGTTCGATATTTCTCTATAGGCTCGAAAAAAAAAGTTCATCTCGTTACGGGAGGTTATAACGAAATAATAAACATAAATTAAAATTAAGATACTGCCGCGTGAATGAAAATTGACATTTTAGTAAAATCGATGCCCGATTGCATCGATCAATTTAATGGATCTTAAAAGTCGAGAATTAAATTTAAAGTTCGCTATTGAAATGATTGATTGATGCGACTGCATGGTCAGCAGAAAATGAATTGACAACTTTTGAACCGAGATTAAGTTGATCGATAAAAATGTAAAAAAGAATGCGCTTAAAAAAACAAACAAGAGCTTTTACAAAGAAAAGGTAATTAAATAAATACAAATTCAGCTACACGTATTATTACTGATATTTTATAGGTAGGCCTACATGTATGCTGGACGGCCCAGGTATGCCCGGGCTGTAGAACGAATCGATCGAGGCGCGTTTTGTACGCGTTTTGCGTCATCACAAACAAAAAAAAGTAATGTTCCGCTACGGGGCTCCGTATAAGAGCGGCCCCGGAACACCGGGCAAGCATCCTTCCATCCATCCACAACGCCCGAAACATACAGCTATACATACCTATATATATATACAGTATAAAATATGTTTTGTTTTCAATTTTTCTATTTTTTTTCCATTTAAATACTGGCAATTTTAAAACTTACTACTGTATATAATAGGATTACTCAGACATAAGAACTTGTCAAAAATCACCGAGTGGATTGGTTTAAAAAAAGTCACTCGAAGTGGTCGCAAATTTTAAACCAATTAATGCATTATTTTTGCTCGCGTGACATAACGACTGCCACAAAAGCATCTATCTGAGTGTACTCCTATTGGTATTTGATTAATAACAGTCAATATTTATTGTAAGAACGGGTTGGATTACTGTATCTGAGCCTACATGTATTTAGGTACAAAAAAAAATACGAATAAAACGCAGGAAAACTTCTATATTTTTCAAAAATTATCATTTTCCAATTATCAAATTAGAAAATCCAATTATCCAATTATCAAATTTTCAAATTATCATTTTTCAGCAACTTTTCTCCGCATCTGGTCATCCGATTTCAAAACTTTTTTTTCTTCTGAAAATCCCTGGAACTTGGCCACATCCCAGAAGTTCGTAATTTGATACTTGGGCCATATACCGCGTGTCTCGTGCTCAAGTCTTTCATAATATTTATAACTTTAATTCTTCTCTTATAGTCTAAACGGGGTCATTGAAGGTTAGGCATTGTATCTCGGTGTAAACGTACAGAAGCCATAGATATCGCGTGAAAATCTCAAAATGTCATTTATATTGATCGCCAATCATAATCGAGTTAAGTATCATGAGAGAATGATCGTACGATATACTGTATTGCCAGGAAGCACTTACAATGTATACAGTATGGGAGTACTCAGAGAGATGATTTACATGTACGAATGGCACGTACTTTTTGCAGTCGTGAAGTCACGTGTGCAAAAGAGATGCATGCATTCATCGGTTCAATTGAGTGTTTTATCAAATTAATTGTGCGTGCACGTGACTTCACGACCACCTCATTCGTATAAGCTTCTGTCTGAGTGCCCCTACTATAACCGGTGTTGGATTTCCTATTTCGAAGCTATACGCTATAGGTACATTCGAGCTCACAGGCATTAGCGTAAGGTCACTTATGACGTATTAAATCGCAATATCAAAAACCATATGGTAACACTATCAACCATGTCAAAGCAAGAGAACATTACCGTAGTAACCTTGAAACAAGACGTTCAATGCAAGAACGAGAGAATGTAACATTTCAACCATGGTATATGAAAGAACACTACCATGGTAACTATGAAGTGACGTCCTAAATATAGGAATGAAAGATCGTAACCGTGGCAACTACTGTACACACATGTATGGCCATGCTATTCCTCGCAGTATACGAAAGAATGCAACCATTAGATGTAATGGGATCCAAGGATCAAAACATCCGCAAAAATATCTTCAGAATACATTCGTTGAATTTGAATACACGTTTTAAAAAAATCCAATCAAAATGCTGACCCCTCGATATCAACTCGACCCGAAGAGGTTTCAGAAATTGAAAGCGAGCTTGTCACGCAAATCTACCATAAATCAAAGTGCGTGGATATTTTAGAAAACTCTTACAGGATGTTCATTCGAGCTGGTTTTGGCCAAGTTCCGATCTCGGGGGTCAATAATTATTTGAAAATTAGAATTTTTTGATTATTTCTCGAGCTTAATTTCAACTTCGCGGTCTAATTACTGTCCAGACTTGAAAGTATACATTGCAGTACATCTAGTGTAAAAAATAAATAAAAATATTCGTCTAGAAAACTGTTTTGAAATTGCACGTTTTGCTCGCTGAGAACATTCAGCACCTGAATTGGATAAAATGCAAATTTGGATCGAACAGGATGTTGCTGATAATAATTATAATAATTTAAAGATGCTCATTTTAGTATTTAAAAATTCCTCAACGCATTACATTTTAAAAAGTACTTATATGAACAATAGTTTATGTATTCTATTACAGTTTTTGTCAGTGCACATTTGCTAAAATGAGGGCCAGTCACTTACCTGCGCATGTAATGGTAACTTTTTCCGATCAATTTTCGACATACATGTAAACCATAATTTTACTTGCAAATATTAAGTGAAATGTAATGAATATAATAAGAATTACTGTAAGCATTTATCCAGTAATACATTTGCGGATCTTTTACGAAATAGGCCAACGTTAAAAATCCACAAAACAAACAGATCTTCAATACATCTATACAAACAAATGTCATAAAATTATTATAGTACAATAATTACAATTTTTAAGTAAATTCTTGTTTGATTTAAAGTAAGCTGCAATTTCAGCTATTCTTCAAAGGTTAATACTTCCCCCATCAATTGAAAAAGGGGGTGTTAGCCTATAAGAAATTCGATAAAAATATTTTAAACCACTTAAAAAAAAAAACAGCCCATCGCCTTAAAGGAATGGGGTAATTATTAATAAAATAATTACATTTATTTCTTAATTTGTTGATAAGTTGTGTCAATTATTTTAAATTAATTACCTTTCAACTTTCAGAAATTTTAAAGCCAAATATACGAATGTAGGAACGAATTGAATGCATTTGCATTCTAGACTTTCATGGATTGAAAAATAAATCCAGTCTGCATAGAGGTGAATTAAAGCGCCATCTATGGTTTCCCCCGAGGAAAAATCTCGGAAAAACTATACGGCGCTCCCAGAAAACGCCGTGATTGCCGATAGGTGGCGTTCTCTCGAATTTTGCGAGGAGCCTGATTAAATTTAATGAGGATTGTACAGCGAGAAAACCATTAATTCTTAGCTCTTCTCTTCGGAAAGTTTCACTAGGAGGGAGTCAAAGGTCAAGCACCTCACTATCGATCGGTGCAAAGTTTTCTAAAGAGTAGATTAAGGACACACCCCCATTTCGAAAGTTTTTATTTCGTTTCTTATCTATGGGTCAAGAGAAAACTCCGCTTTAGTTCAATGTTAAAATATGAATGACTTCTGATAATTGAGTAGCGAGGGAAAAAAACCTGATAATTGATGGCAATCAATGATTACATCTTTTTATGACGGTCAAAATTTAGTTAATTTTCATTCGCGCGAATTGATTACATAATAGAATTCAGGCGCCAAGACCTGATTTTAATTATACGAATTATATAAACAGTCAAGTTTTTTTATCTCATCGTGCTGACAATTGTCAGCCCCATTATCATTGATCAAATGTAAAACCATTAAGGGTGATCGTAAATTCAACAGAATCGGGCAACACAGTCTATACGAAGGAATTAAACACTTAATTTGCGCCAGTGTTCATCGAGTTATTTCAGAATAGTGTTTATAAGCACGTTCAGTTGATCAACATGTACACATGAGTCCATATAACAGCTCATACTGTATCTCCACACATTTGTATTATACAGTGAAAGCCTGTTAATTCAGTCAGCCATTTTATTCGGTCAAAACAATCAGAACGGATTTTATTCTATGCTGCTCTTTAGGTGCGAACACAAAGAATGCTTTCTTTCGACGTGCTTCTTTCATCTTCTTTCGTGCTTGTTTTCAGCTTCTTGTTTCCAGTTTTAGGGCGCACAATGAACACTGATATCAGCGTTATGGTCAGTGCGCTTGGTGGCGCCACTGCATGCGTTGTGCTAGGTGAAACATTCCGCGTAAAATCTCGCACATGCGCATTAGCATCTCATGATGAGCGCATGCAACGTTTTTCCGGTACATATAGGCAGGCATGGCTACACTTTTGACCAATAGTGATCTGTGTGCCACTCTGTGTCTTACAATTTTGCTTTCGAATTTCCAAAAAAGAACGTTACAAACATTCTTGAAAGCTTATAATTAAGCGCTTCTTGTAAGCTCAGCCTGGCTCGGCTAAGCTTTCTTTGTGTGCGCCCTCAAAAACACCTTTCAAAATAAGGTCGTTTAATCTGGTCGTCTCATCGCATAATTCGATCATATTTCTACGTTGTTACATAATGAAAACGTGCGAAACAAGTGTTTCGTACAAGCACGGACACGTTCCGACAAGAGTAGGTATACAACTTTAAAAAAAAACACTCTTAAAATATGTAAATATACACAAGAACGATTAAATGTACATGTACAGTATGTATTTTTAAAACAGAGCAAATTATTTTGATTTGACATTCACCATCTATTTCGGTCAGCAGCTTATTTCGGTCAAAATCGCTGGAATCAACGTGAACGAGTTAAGCGGATTTCACTGTATGTGAATTAACACCACCATCCATACTGTATGTACACGTATACATGACAGTCGAACCTCGTTAAGACGAATCTCAAGAGACGTCAAAATTTGTTCGTTTAAACCGTAATTCGTATAATCAGAAGTCAGACAAAACATGACTTCATGCAACTAAAGTTAATCGAAGTTTAGATGAAATCCTACTCCACGTAGATGTACTTGTACATTATACATGTATGTATGGAAAAGTATTGCAACTTTTATCGGAAAATTCCCCGTTATAACGCGTCATGTTTCATAATGTCCAAGCTCCGTTTTAACGTAACATAAATAGGGCGAATACCCGGGTACTCGAAAATTCATTCGTTTTAGCCGAAGATTTGTAATATCCGAATTCGTTAATCGCTTAATCGAAGAAATTAACATTACTGTATAGTTTTGAATTAGTTATGAATTTGCGATCACTCTACACTGTATTATGTAAATCAGTGCGTATACAAAATATATAAACTTTGTCAAGGCCTTCGACACGGTCCAAACACGAGTAATTGTTTCTAAAATCAAAATTTTTAGATCAATCATCGAGATATGGCTCGGATTTCCCAAATATTTAGGAAAGAAAACAAACCAAAAAGAGTTGTAAGGTCGGGGGAAAAGGGTGAGGTTGTCGAGGAATTTCGTCACGTGGTCGTAATAGGATTTACAATGTTAAAATACTGCGATTGTACTAACAAAATGTACCAAATAAGCCAAGCACCCAACCGTTCGTGATCAACACACTCGACAAATGACGTAATCAGGTCAAACTAATTTCACTTAAATCGGTAAATAATGTAAATTACGAGAGCACGTCATGTGTTTACAAAGTTTGAGTACGTGAGCCTATAGCGTACATTAAATGAGTTCCCAAAAGAACTATAACGCGGTTTTAATCAAACCTAGCTCTTACCAAACAGTTATAGTTCGGAAGCTAAACGCACGTCATCATAATCAATGAGTGACGTCATTGTAAGTGGTTCGCGAGAATGCAGCATCAATTGATCTGAAATAATCCAATTGTGGAAGAAAAAAAAGTTGCTCCACGATGCCTTTGTGTTGACTATAAGATCACACTTGATGAGTTCAGCCTCGTTTCAGCAACATTTCAACTTATCAGACAATGTAATTAAAATATATTTGGCTGTGAAAATTCCGACTCATACCAGTTTTCATTACCTGACAGGAATCAATTTTGACTCTGTTTAAGTTCACAAAATTGATGATGTTTGCAGGTTTCCCAGACAGATTTGAAGATTAATTTAAGGGGAACATTTTGGCCACATACATGCATGAAAAATTACAAAATAATGCAGAATATTTTTGTTTAATATGTGAAATTTTGCATCGAAGCATGAAAGGTGCCTTTTCTTTATATTGTTAAAATTTGCTAAAATAGCGGAAACTTTGAAAATAAACATCGAAAAAGTCAGCTTCGTTAAAGTTTGTCAGAATTTAATTTAGTTCAGTAAAAATTTGAAGATCAAAGTGAAAAAGAAACATGAATTTTTACTAGAAAAAATTTGAATTTTTGTAAAAATATTACGGCCACAATTGATTCCTAAAATTATGTTAAAATTTCGAAAATTATTTCGATAATAAATACGAAAAAAAACGATTTCCGGATCAGCACCGTAGGTATATGGTGGGGCAAGTGGGTCAGAAAGTAAGGACACAAAAATATTCTTTTCCATGATGATTTCACCTTTTTAAAATAAAAATTTGAATTATTTGAGAAACGGAACCCTTCTGCGCCCATTTACAATCAGAAAAACTACCGTAACTATAGACTGGAATGTGAGAAAAGTGACATCTCTGTTCAAAAATTCACCATTTCTTTTGAAATGAAAACAATAAAGATGTTGTTTTGCAAAATAGACACAGGACAATATTCAAAAAAATTAAAAATTAACATACGAAAATTTCGAAATTTTTCTAAAATTAGCATGAGAAAACTTTATAATTTTACAAATTCAAGTTCGGAAGTGGAAAGTTAGCAAATTTGTACCCGGAAAAGCTTGCAAATTTTGAAAATTTGTTCTTTGCAAATTGGTGCTAGAAAAAGTTGGAAATCTTGCAAATTTATATTAAAAAAGTTTTCAAACTTGCCCTCGTAAACTGTCAAGAAATCTGTACTCGAAAACAGTTAAAATATTTTGAAAATTTGTGCTCGGAAAATGTGAAAATGTTTACAAATTTATCCTCGTAAACTGCTAAAAATCTTGTCCTGAAATTGTAGAAAATAGTGCAAATTTGCAATGGGAAAAGTTTAAAGTTTGCTAATAGGTCTGAGATAACCACGTTAGAAGCATTAATTTTGGTTTGTGACCACATTAATACGTTGAATTTCACAGAGTTTTTCAAAATAATTATTTTTTCCCTGACTTTTCTAGGTTTAGTGATACCCTGTTGTATATTCCTTTTTTTATGGAGGAGGAGGGAGGGGGTAGAAGCGTTAGGAAATGTATTTGCTTCAGGTAAAGAAACACATATGGCGCATTCGAATCGTCCACACTAGAGTAGTGCAGTGTCTAGCCAGTGTAACTTGATCACGTGTCTTTTTTT
>JAQGAO010003920.1:0-16117 GCA_034697705.1 Ommatoiulus sabulosus | reverse complement strand
CCTTTTTTATGGTCATCTTATATCCAGTTCAATCTTTGCCATCCAGAATGTATTGTCACATCTTATCTCTTAATTTAACAGAAAATACTACGATCACATTTTTTGGAACATATTTTTTTTATTTAACCATTTTATTTCTAAACATAACTGAAATAGTCTTTAAGAAATCGAAACTATTTAGGAATCGCGTTTGATTTCTCTTCCCATTTCATAGGACGTCCACAAACTTTGGGCCATCCAGAAATAATTAAGCGTATTGTTAAAACGAAAATTGAATGTTCTCAAACGTATATTCCCTGACTTTTCCAGGTTTTACAAAAACATCCCTAAACAATGACAATGTCAAAAAATGACTTGAGCCATTTTCCAAGCTCAACACAGGAACATAATTTGTAAAATTTTATGATGACAATTTTGAACATTTTTGCATGACATTTTTGTAAACATTTGACAATTTTGTATTCGGAAAATGTTGAAAATTTGTCCTCGGGTTTCTCCTCGGAAAATGTAAAAAATTTTGTCCTCAGAAATCGTGGCAAATTTTGAAATTTTGACCTCAACAACGTGGAAAATGTTGCGGAACTCCTGGAGAATTTTACAAATTTTTCCTTGGAACACGTGGCAGATTTCGCAATTTTGTCCATCGGAAAATGTGTCAACTTCCTTAATCTTTTACGTCGGAAAACGTGGCAAATTCATTGGTCAATTTCGCAATTTTGCCTCACGGAAAACGTGGCAGATTTGACATTTTTGTCCCTTGGAAAACGTAGCAAATTTCGCATTTTGTCCCACGGAAAATGGGGCAAATTTTGCAAATTTGTCCCACGGAAAACTTGGCAAATTTGGCAATTTTGTCCTCGGTAAATGTGGAAAATTTTAAAAATTGGTACTCGTAAAACGTAAAATGGAGCTTGAGCTAACCATGTAGAAGCATTACTTTGAGCTGCAACACCATGGCCACATGTACGTTGAATTTTCCTGACTTTTTTCAAAATGAGCCATTCTTCCCTGACTTCTCGAGGTTTTCGAGGTCTGAGGGTACCCTGCATCAGTCCATGGACATTCTGCCCAGTCATAATTTTATTAAATGTAATATGTTTACCGTTTAGTATTAAATGTGCACATGTTTTAAAGCATTTTAAAATAACTTTACATAAAGCCCTGTTTAATGGGTCTACGATACCATAAACTGACCAACGGTTTAAAACAGCACTCAGCGCATGCGCATAAGCGCAGTCACGTGACTTTAAGGCAGGGTTTCTTAACCTTTTCATCATCATGGACCACTTGCAATATTTAAACAATCTGATGGACCCCTTACAAACTTAAGGTTTCGCCCGCTCTCAACATTCTCACGAAACCTGCGATTGTCGCATTAATACATTTATTTTAAAATATTTTATTAATTTACACAACTGCTACAACGATTTTTTTCAACTCGATAACAGCTTTTAATATTAAAGCGCATGTGCTCTGGCGATCCATTCCACTATGGAAGATTCTAGAATTTTCCAGAATAATTTCAGAATAATTCCGTTGAATAGACGAGTCTTCGAAATTATTATTTTTTCACGTTTTCCTTATAATAAATAATAATAATATCGACGACTTGTCTATTCAACGGAATTATTTTGGAATTATTCTGGAAAATTCTAGAATCTTCCATTTTGGAATGGATAGCCAGAGCACTTGCGCTTAGCTGTACTCGAGTTGAAAAAAATCTTTGTAGCAGTTGTGTAAACAAATTAAATATTTTAAAATTAATGTACTAATGCGACAGTCGCAGGTTTCGTGAAAATATTGAGAGCCGTAAGTTGAGGAGGGATGTGCTACGATAAGAACGTTGATTGTATCTATAAATGAATGGCCATTTTACCAATCACTCGATCAGAAATGTCAAATTGAGCAATTTCATAACTGTTTCTTTTTCCTGTACATTGAAACGATGCAATTATAATGCAAAGGCCTTTTTGATCTATAAAACCCTTAGTAAACATTTATTTGTCGATTAATTAACATGCAAATAAAATATAATAAAGAGTAACTTACATGTACTTAAATATATGTATGGCAGATATACACAATTGTTTTCAAAAATCCCAATCTGTGAAAACACGTGCGTGGAGACTGCAAAACACATGCGTGGAGAATTAAAAAAACTATAGAAAAAATATGCAGTGGTTTGATGTAGCATCGATATATATCGTTATACAATTGATAGTAGTGTGCATCACCATCGCAAGTTTGGCCACATCAAAGCAAACGACCAACACTCCACACAAAGGCGAAACTTGGGGATAAAACTTTGATTTCCTTCAGCTTCTTTTGGGTTTGATGAAATCGGCATAGCAGTGTCATGCTTTCATCATCCCTAACCCAGTTTGTTCGGAACTAATCCGAACTAATCCCATTTCTTGATCCTTTTAACACATTTGTGTCAAAAGGGTCATAGACAGATTTTCGGCTGTTTGATTAGCCGCCCTTGTACCAAGGGTTGCGCATCCTGCAACCCTGCATGATTTTTGAACAGGACATTTTTGAAAAATTTCATAATTTTTTATTTTTATCTGAATTTTCTGGGGGGGGGCAGTCAGCCATCTAGGGTGGGCCAGGCACGCCGGCACCCTACCTAGTTACGCCACTGATACTAGTGCACGAGTTGACCAGTTTCCGAAAATACATCCCATCTTGATAAATCTGGTGGTGCCTTAGGAGCCATTCAAAAAGAACGTCCTCATGTAGGGGTTAGGGGGATAGGTTGAGTCATGGACACAATAAGGACAGGGAGAGGGAAGGGTTTGACTAACTCGGGCGTCTACCTTAAAAAATTCCCAAAGTAAAAGGGAAATTGAGCGCGTTATCACGTAGGTGGGTTATAAGTTGCAAAAGTCAGTTAACAGGGTGCCCCTAGTCCAGGAAAACCTGGAAAAGTTGGAGAACTTAAAAGCTTAGGGTCCATTTGCTAACTTTCAAATTTTCCCAGTACAAATTTGTCAATTGTGCCACATTTTCCCGGGGACAATGTGCTACATTTGCTTTATTAAGGATGTAATGAAGACTTTATTTGAAACTTTTATTGTCATGTAACTTGACATAAATTTCTGGATATGATTCCTCTGGGAATCACTGGCTTGTTAGGGGCATATTGCTTTACATGCACAATTTCTTCTTTTTGATGGAATTATGCTTATTTTAATTAAAATAAAATTAAGAAAATGTAATAATCTTATATAACATTGAATGACCTTTATTTTTGTTAATGTAAGATATACAAAACCATGTGATCTAATTCATGTGAACTTAATACAAATTGGTGAAGAACGGTTTTCAATTTTTGTTGTGGTACTTACTGAAAGCTTTTATTGTTGCTGTAGCATAAACTAACTTTGCATTTGCTGCACCTTGTTTTTGTGTATGAAGTGTTACATATTTGCATCTTTGCTTCCGTTCTTCTACAAAAACAGGCCAATGTGACACCTGATCAATCTGGTATCATTACATGGTGTGGCCACCTGTCGTTTTCTCTGTACGGGTGGTGACAATATTGGCGAGGATGATGGACCTATTTTTCTTTCTAGATTTTTGCCACATTTATTAGAGCATCAGATATATCCAAAATGAAATTAAGAAGGGGCATATGTTTGGTAATTCCATTTTGCTTGCAATGGCGCTTATAAAGCAAACAGGCATTCACTACTGCAGGCACTGGAGGTACACGAACATCTTCATGTACCACTTGATAAAGTGAGTAACAGGACGATAATATTCGATTAGTTGATTACATAGATCAACACCTCCCATACTGCTATTGTACATTCTGATAATGTGAGGTCTGTCCATCTGCACATGTTTTTTTGCTGCAGAAGACCACCATTGAAAACTCAACTGGATGGACTCCGCAAAATTCAGATGCAATGGTGAGGGCTCGGTTGTCCATCTAACGCAGAATGACAATGTCTGTCTTCCTCTCCACTCTACTGTCATAACATCCCTGTCCTTTTTAGTCTTCTCATCAGCAAGATTGCACCCTCTTAAGTCGGTTTGATCGACAGGACAGAATTCCACGTTTTTTCAAAACATGGATTATTTCAATGGAACAGAACCAATTATGCAAGGTGACTTTGGCATTGACATCACTTGGCAAATCATCACACAATGTCATTACAACATTTCCTCCAGCGCCACGCTTATAGTCTTTGAGTATACTGTCAGATCCAGTGTATACCATAAACCTGTGCACGATACCAGAAATACTAGCTCTAACAAATATTTGAAACCCACATTTATGTGGTTTGTTCTTTATATATTGCCACAGAGTTGATCTTCCCTTGAAGGGGGCCATATGCTTATCAATGCTCCGATGTTCTTCAGGAGCAACAACTTTGCAGTTTCCTTCCAAATCAAGGAGAAAAGGGCGGATTTTACACAACTTGTCATATCCTTGCTCATTTTTCTTCATAGCCTTGGTGTTGTCATTGAAGAGGAAATAGCGCCTTATTTCCCTGAATCTTGCACGAGACAATGCTTGAAATTGAGGGACAGTCAAGGTTTGTTTGCCAGTAAAGATGTATTGGGGCAACTTCAAGACTTCATGACGAGAAAAATACCAACAAACTGCTCAATTTCGTTAGGTGTTGTTGGAGTCACCATTACACTGACAAGAATATAAGTTAGTCTGGTAGGAAATGTCAACAAACATCTTTTTATTGAAGAACAACAGGAAGTATTTAAATGGTGACATTATTTCTTCTGGTGAATGAGGTAGAGAAATCTTCCACGAGTGGTCATCTTCCTCAAATTCCTTTGACAACCATTGATATGGAGTCTTGTTTTTTCCTCAAACTGGAACTGGCAGATGAACCTTTTCTTCTTCAGCATCACTCAGTCACCATTTAAATCATCACTTTCAGCCATTACATATTCACTGCTCTTGCCATTTACAACTTTATCCAGTTCATTTGCTTCTTCATCTGTTGTATCTTCATCAAAATCTTGGAGTTCTACCTGTTGCCTAGGCTCCCTGACACTGGCATAAAAAGATTTTTCATCCATCTTATCTGTTGGAGAAATAAATGAATACTCAATAGTCCATTTGAGTTGTTTTGATGCCGAAGGGTGCCTGCAAGAATCATAAAAACGTGACTTTATTTCCCCCCCTCATTGACTGATGATGCCTATGGGAATCAATGTCAGAAGTTTCCATAAAAATGTAAATATACTTTTTTGGTCAATTTTTCTAACTCTAATAGTGTCTATACAAAATTATTTTACTGATCATATATTTTTAAATCAACTATAACATTCTTACCTGTGAAACTGATAACTTGGAAATATAAGCTTTTGCAATCCAGCCTAGGAAGCTGCAATCCAGCCTAGGAAGCTATTTCTAAAAGGCAAATATCTTTGTGAAATGGCGGCAAAATTTGAAAAACCTTTTCACAGAGTGTCATATAAAAGACATTAAATTAATGATTCCTGTCGGAATCAATGGCTTAAAAAGGGTAAAGTTTTCCCGAGGACGAATTTGCAACATTTTCCACGTTTTCAAAAGGACAAATCTTCAACATTTTTACCTGTTTTCAGTGCGTGCCTAAGTCGCAAATCGTGGAGGGTGAAGACTGAAAACTCCCCCAGAAAATATTCTGCCTCCTTCCCTTCTCATATGCAAGTTTTAAATTATTGCATCTGATTTAATGGTTTAATATTTTAATAACAATAAATCAAATTAATTTAAACATTATACGAAGTTTCCTTTACTTGCACATTGATGAGGATTTTAATCGAAGAGAGATTTAATGCAATCTCCTTGCTTTAATAGTTGCAAATTGTTCAACACTTTTGTCTAGTAATATGGACTTGGCAATTTCACATTCAGTAGACCGAATAGAATGTCTAGTTAGCCTTGTCTGAACCATCATTGAGTGTAAGTAATTCTTGATCAACTAAAGCTTGCTGAAACTTTGTTCAATTTGGCTATTGAAACAGGTATAGTTAGCAAAAGTAAGTATGCTAATAAAGCATTTGGAAAGACCTTTAAATTGCTTATAACTATCAACTTGACAACATCAAATGGTGTTGTGAAAGCTGCCTTCTTTGAAGTTGCAGATCGTATCCAGTCCGAATAAAGATTTACCAAGGTTTTTTGAGTTTGAAGTAATTATTCCTTTACTTTTAGCCTAATGTTAAAAGAGTAAGAATTACAAGAACGCGATCAACACTCACCAAAGTGTGGTAAGTGGAGTACTGAATATTTGGAGTGGGATTCAACAGTTTTGTTGGGCCCCTCTCCAAATATTAGCACCTGTTACCTATAAAATTTGCTGTTAGCAGCAAGTAAATAAAATTTCTGAAAGAAACAGAAAATGGAAAAAATTTCTGCGACCATGTGCGGTCTCGTTGACAGACAAAAGGTGGGCTGAGTATAACCCCTTACACCTCTTGAGCGGAAAACAATAATATTACGATGTGTTGAAAGGACCTGTTCCAATGGAATAAGGAATGTTGCAGTTGATTTGTTGAATGATTTGCTAACAAGAATGTTTTTCAGCATAAGTAATGCTGTAAAAATGTCTTGATCAATTACCTGACTAATGTTTTAGGTAATCAGCTTAAATCTAGTTTTTTTATATTCAATTAGCTTTTTAGGATAAAAAAAAGTGAATAAATCAGCAATTTCACACAATCCTTTCTTGAAGGCTCAGTTGAATAGCATCCATCATTGAATTGTAGACATTCATTTCAAAGGATTTCTGTTGGTCAATGATTGGTTCATCTACAGCTTGTTCATCGGCATCTTTTGTCTGTTTCTTAGTTGAACCTCTGCGGATTGGGATAGGATGTTCATCTCATTTGCAAGTTCCCTTGTATACTGGAGAAATTTGATAAGATTCTTCAATCTTATTGATTTAATTCCTATAGTTGTGACCAATAGAAGGTCAGCTGCTGTAACAATGTCACAGTTCTGTCTTTGAAGATATATGTTTGTTTTGCCGAGCAAGGTTAGTACACTTCCCAGACAATAATAAGCAAAATGAAATTAAACTAAGAAATGTTGTGAAGTATTCTAACACTGTTGCAGAGATCACTGCTATCTTTGCTGAATGATTTTATTTGTTTGAGAACCTTGATGATTTTTGGAAAACCTTGCAATAGTTTTCTGACTGGCTGTATGCAACCCTCTCAGAGTGTAATGCAAACTTGCTTTACACGGATGACTTTACTTGTCATTTGTACTTTATTATCAGATGTTTCTGTTGGCTCTCTATCTTCATGGCTTTCCCTCCATAAGATCTTGAGTAGCTGTAGGATCACCACTGTCCTTTGATTGAAAATCCATCTCATTACTACTTTTGAATAATGCAAGACCACTAGGCCAATTTTTCTAAAGAACCGTTCCAATATCATCTGTTTGAGATTTAGCATCAGAATTCTCATTGCCTGTAGAATAATGCTCATTGCTTTTAGAAGAATACATCTTAGGGGTTTCACATAAATTAAACATTGAAGTAACCATTAAGTATATGGAGAGTTGTGAGTTGAGCTTCAGAAGTTACTTAAGAGCTGATCGGATGAAAAATTAAATTTTTTGTATTAGTTAAAGCATCATACACTGGACAATGTGTTGTACCTAACTGGCAGAGCAGGCTTATTGGACTTGATACCTTTGAGCTTGAAATAGCTTTATCAACTTCAGCATCATGCTTTTTTTCCTCAAGACATTCTTAAGGTTCAAGTGATACAATTTTGCCACCAAAATGTCAGTTGATTGCTGTTGAGGGTGCATCAATTTTTCACACGAAGTAACTATTGTCTATTTAGAGTGGTAAAGTAGTTATTTGATTAACAAAAGGTTTAATAGTGCTAATTGGATGAAAAGTTAAAGGTGCTGAATTAATCATTGGAAGATTTGCCAAATGTAAATCTGGTAAAGCAGGCTTGTCAATTTTGATATACAGGTATTTCAGCATAAGGCGACTTTGCTACCCTCCTCATCCTATGCATTACTTCTTTTAACAAGGCCATAATGTTCACAGGTTTTCAGCTCAGGAGTCATACGGATGCTTAGTGTCGATTTATATTATATTTTTATAACTCTGAACTCTTACGGTCCAGATGGTGTGACCATCAGGACCCCAGAGTTTAATCCCTGGTCCATGGGAACGGAACAGGAGTTTCATGCATTTCTTTGAGGAATTCTACTTACCTATGCCCCTCTCCAAGTAGCCATTTTCCATGAACCACGCTTTGGTTCATGCCGCATTGCTCCGTGTAAATCTTAATCTTTGTTTCATCTTAAAAAATAAAATTCTAAACATGGAAAGTATAGATTTAAACTCACCTTTATTTGAAACACAAAGATTTCGTCTTCAAATATCTAAAGGTAAGGGAACCTTACAACTTTGCTTCTCATCCTCAGCATTGTGATCCTTTTTCCTTATTCCAGAAAAACTTAAACACGACCAGAATTGTGTTCAAAATTGACGTTTCGCCGCACATACGGCCTTCAAGTTTACTATATAAACAAAGTTACATTACAGTAAATTAATAACATTCAGTTTAACACTACAAAATCAGTATACTAAGTTAAATTTAGAATATAAAGACATGTTTAATTTTTAATTTGTATACTGTGCCTCAAGCAGGCGAATAATTGTACGAACAATAGAACGAGAAAAGGGGTTGTTTTATGGCGAGAATAAGGGGTCAGTTTAACGTTAAATAAAAAATTACTCAGAACAGGCACAATATTGAAAACGGTACTCACTCAGCTTGTATTATTCAACTACATTACGGTTTAAAATCACCAAAAAGGCTAACGTATAGGAGCACCATGTTTCAGCTCTTTTCGAAATTTGGAGAAGAAGAGGTGACCTAAATTAAAAGGACCGTGTCATGAAGTGAAGGTATGTGGCGCTCTCTGGTGACAAGGTCCCAAGAAAGACGCCGAAATGCTCCTGAAGGTTCATTGTACTTCTTGTGCTTTGATGGTATTTTTCTGCCAAAATGCTAATTATTTTAAAAGAAGAACATTTTAATAATTATAATATAACATATGTTACTTTGATTTTAAAAATATTCTGAAAATTTAAATTTTTAAAATTGGCTTTAAAAAGGCAAGAAATTATATCTAATAGGTAAAATAAGTTTTATTTATGTTCAAGTATGTTTTTATTAGTTTGCTTTTAGACTGTATTATTGGAAATAATTGTTATCTTAAGGTTCCTGTTTCCTCTGTGACACCATGTACAAAGCTTTTAAATGTACTAAATTTGTGAACTGTTCCTTCATTTGCAAGAGCTTATGAAAATCTTATTTTGAAAGTTGTCATGCATTTCATGAGTGCTTTACAGGAAAGCATTGGTAATAAAACAAAAAGACAAGCGTTCTTGCTATTCACTAGTGCATTGTTGGACTTATTGAGAATTTGTAATTAGGAACAACATTAAACATTTGGAATATTTGTCGTTGGGAAAACATGGTAAATTTTGAAGATTGGTCCTCGGAAATCGTTAACAAATATTACAAATTTGTCTTTGCAATTTGTTGAAAATTTTTGCTAAGGTTTCGGAAACAGTTGGAAATTTTTAAAATTATTCCTCAGAAACTGTTAAAATGTTTGTAAATATGTCCTCGGAAAATAAACAAGCACTAAGCTCAAACAAGCACTAAGCTAGCCACGTATATACACTCGAGTGCAAAAAATCGACTTCCCTGCAGAAGTCGAGTAAAACAGTGTTTTTCTCAAAAACCAAATTTCCAATTTGAAATCGGAAAAATGTGTTTTGTAGACAAGTTATTTCTCTTTATAATTCGTCTAGTGTGAAAAGGATTTCTGCTGAATACCTCTGGAAAATATGCTGCAACTCTAATGCCTTATAAAACTGAGACAATATAATTGCAAATCATAGGTGTTTTGAAGACATTATTCAAAACCTTTTAAAACCAATCATTATTTTTAGAACATTGTGTTTCCTCTTCGTGCATGTACAACAGCTTGCATACAGTTGGGCATCGATGAAATCAGATTACTGATGGTCTCTAGGGGGAAAGTGTTCCACATCTCTTCGACTGCAGTCATCAGCTCTAGTATGCCCACGGTTGGAGGATTTCTGGCTCTAACCTGTTTCTTGAGCACATCCCACATGTGCTCAATTGGGTTTAAGTCGAGGCTGCATGATGGCCATGCCATAACCGGAATAGCAACTTCTGCAAGGTACTCCTGTACAGTGTCTGCAGTATGTAACCTTGCGTTATCATGCATAAAAAGAAAGTGGTCTCCAACAAATCCGGCATATGGCAGAACATGATCTGCCAGAATCCAACTAATATTCCGAACAGCGGTCAAACTCCTTTCATTGTTCCCTTGGACTTTCCTATTGATAAAAAGTTCAGTTCTTGCTTTCAGTGAAATGGCTTCCCAGACCATGCAAGAACCACCACCATAGCTGACAGATTTTTAAATGCCGCACAGGACAAAACGCTCTCCTGGTCGTCGATACACCCGTGCCCGTCTATGATTGGTGTAGACATTCTACTCTCATCAGAGAACAGAACAGACCCCCATTGCTGCAGAGTCCAGTTCAGATGCTGTTGTGCCAACTGAAGGCGTGCTTAACAATGAGCTGCAGACAGTCTTGAACCTGTTTCAGGGCGATGAGGCCTCAGATTACTTTCCTGACGTCTTCACCTCACTGTCCACTGACTAACAGCCATTCCTTTGTCGCCACGAAGCTGCTGTTGCACTTGAACAGCAGTCAGTCGACGGCAGCGCTGTTCCTAGGGAGCCATGACCCCTAGGCGAACCTTAAAATCTGCGCCTCCATTTTTAATTTGTAAATTAGGGGGAGTCGACAGGCGTGATTTTCACCTCCAAAACTGATTTGGGTGTTTAAAAAATCAACGCCTAAGGTGAAATCGGAAATCTTAAAAGTTTTTTTAAACATCAACGAAAAAAAGAAATCAAAATTGAAGCCAAATAGGCGACTTAGTTTCCTAAACTGTTTTGCTTCACTGCCACTATGCCACATCGACAAATTACAGGCGAAGGACGCGTTTCAATTTTGCGTAAACGACCATTGTTATCGACTAGGTGTTCCATGCAACGAAAAGACTAGGAATGCCTAGTCTTTCACCTTAGGTGTGGAAATGGGGGTGGGAAGAAGTGCAAATCACACCTGCATGCTCCCCCTTTAGTTCATAACCATATCTACATCTAGTCATTTATTAAGAAATGCAGCCTGTGAATTAACATATTTTTATACATCAAATTACTATACAGTATAAACATTTTGGTACATTAATAGAAATAAAGACAAGTTTTTTTATTCATTTACAATAAAACCCTAACAAATCCTAAAAATTTACTTTTCTTGCCTTAGCCTGTGCAAACGTTTTAACAAGTTCTTTTATGTCCAAGTCATTTGCTATTTGCTCTTCTATCAAAATGGTAGCTAACTCACAGAGCCTTTCAGCACTCATTGTTGAGCGTAATTTTTTTATGAGCTTAAGTTTTGAAAATCTTCTTTCACCCTTTGCAACAGTAACTGGCAGAGTAATGAGAATTCTGACAGCAATCACCATATTAGGTACAAAAGCTTCTAGTTTATTGCTAAAAATAAACTTAAGACATCTTTTGGAGAACTTCCTGATTTTAATTTTTTCTGCACAAGCTTTCAGCTCATCTGCAATCCCTGATACACAAATGTCCGATTTACCCCTGTATTTTAGAGCTGAAGTCAGTTTTTGGCAGTTTTCATAAACCTTTAGGTGTGATTCTTTGGCCAATTTATAAACATCTTCATGAACAGATGTCAGAATTGTCCAAAATTGCAAAATATAATTCCATATTAAACTTTAATTGGGCATTTTCAATTGGCTCATCCTTTGATTCATAAGTGCACAGGGCTTTTTCCTTTGAGATTTTTTCTCTGCTTTGAAAGCTGTAGCAGTTCCAGCTTTGTTGGCCAATTTAACGATAGCGAAATAATTTCACCCAATGCTTCCTCAGTTCTAAATGTTTTTAAAAAGGGAGTTTTAGATTCCAAATTTTCTGTGGCAAAATAAATATCAAATTCTTTTTTATGCAAAAGTTTGCAATATATGTTTACTTCATTTAAAATAGTATGCCTAGTGATAAAAGCAACAAAAAATTTAAACTTGTGGATGGCCTCGGCAAGACCATTTGCCTCACATCGTGTTTTGGTTCCCAAAGTTACAATGAGAGTAACATCTTCAATTTCAACTAAGGCATCATATACCTCTCCAAGTTGATATCAAAGGAGTCTCAATGCCTCTAATCTACTTTCCCACCTAGTATCACTTAGTGATTTCAGTGTAAGAGACTCAATATACTTTATAAGGACACTTCAACAACATGTTAAACTTGAGAAGAACACAGTTTTTTTACAATGTCAAAAAAATTGTCGCCTCTAAGTAGCAACGTGCTGCATTATTAACAAAAAGATTTAGAGAATGAGCATTGCAAGGAACAAATAATGCTCTTTGAATTAGTTCTAAAATTTGTTTCTGTACTTCCTAATATTTTCCTTTCATGTTGCTTCCATTATCATAGCCTTGTCCACGCATGTCATGTAAGTTTATGGTCAAGGCTTCAAGGTGTTTAAGGATGCTGTCCGTTAAAAAAAACACCTGTTGATTCATCTATAGGAAAGAACCCAAGAAATGTTCTTTTATGGTAACAGTTGCTGGATGAGAAATTTAATTGATATGTACAAAAAGAATTATTATGGTCATTTGCTCTTTATGACTAATATCTGGAGTGCAGTCAACAATTAAAGAATAATATTTTGCCATTTTGGTAGTTTCTACAATCTTAGCCTTGAGCTTTGATTGCACTTGCAAGTACACTGCCCCCAGAAATTAACGCACCACCTTGAAATTGCTTTTTTTGGAAAGGCTACTACAGTTACACACCAATGAACTTAAGGTAATATTACTGGACCTAATCTGTTGTGTATTGCACATTTAGTTTTTAAAATTTTAGGCATTCTTTAGGATTATTTGCAAAAAATTCATTTTTTAGGGTTATTGATAAGGATATGACAGATTACTTCATGACCTCTAATTCAGCCTGTGTATTGTTTAGAGAAAGAATTACACATTTGCCTTATTGCTGATCATAATGCCTAGAGAATCCCATAATTTGATGACAGGAATGTGCCCAGGCATTGGTTCTGCATGAGGAAGTTTGGAGCTACCGAAGAATAGGGGAACGGATTGGTGTCTCCCATTCATCAGTCTCCCGAATAATGCGGTGGTATAGGGAGACTAGTAACCATCCCGGAAGACCTGGTCAGAGGGCAGACCAAGCCATTGTTGGAATTCCAACCTTCTCGAGGTATTGTCGCACAACTCGGGCAGTGTGGTGTCTGAAATTGTCCAGCATCAGTAGAAAATCTGGTTCAAAATAAGGTGCAAATGGCAAAACACGTGGCGCGAGAATATCCAAGATGTAATGCTCTGCATTTAGGCGAATATCCCGAAGCACCACTAAGTCTGCACATGCATTTGCAGAAATATCTGCCCATACCATAACAGATCCTCCACCGTACAACGTTGTGTGTCGGAAATTGCATGAAGCAAACCTTTCATTTGGGCGTCTGTATACACATGTACGTCTATCACAGTCATACAGGCAAAATTGCGACTTGTCAGTAAACAAAACATTGATCCTGTCGGCATCCATCCAAGTGACATGATTTGTAGCAAATTTTAAGCGAGCTCTGCGGTGGTTCATGGTCTGAGTGGAGCACGTGCAAGAAAACGACTGAACAAATCAGCCTCCCTGAGACGTTGGCGAACAGTTTTAGTGCCAATTCGAATGCCGTGCACTTCTTGAAACTGTGCCTGCAGGGTACTTGCAGACACAAACCATTGGCACAAGACTGAAAGTCATAGAAAACGATCCTTTATATGGGTTGTTGCACGAGGTCTGCCCTGCCCAGGTCTTCTAGGATGGTTACCAGTCTCCCTATACCGCCGCATTATTCGGGAGACTGATGTATGGGAGACGCCAAACCATTCCCCTTGTCTTTGGTAGCTCCAAACATCCTCAAGCAGAACCAATGCCTATGCACATTCCTCTGTCATCAAATAATGGGATTCTCTAGGCATTATGTTCAGCAATAAGGCAAACTTACTTCTTTCTTTAAGCAATACACAGGCTGAATGAGAGGTCATGGTCCTTATCAACAACCCTAAAAAATGAATTTTTGCCAAAAATATGCCTAAAATTTTAAAACCTGATTGTGCAATAAACAGATTAGGTCCAGTAATATTCCCTTACGTTCATTGGCGTGTAACTGTAGGAGCCTTTCCAAAAAATTAGCAATTTTAAGGTGGTTGCGTTAATTTGTGGCGTTAATGTAGTCAAAGATAATAGACATGCATTTCCTTATTTTGTATTTTACGTATATGTTCATCTGTGACAGGAGCAAACAGGGATAATAATTCAATAAATTTAAAAAAATCCAATATGGTGAGTAAACTTAGTACTAGTTGATCCAGGTAATGCAAGGTTCTTCACTGCTAAGATTAATCCAGGCAATCAACCTTTCTAAAAACTATACCAGTAATTCTCTTCTTTGGCAAAAAGGGATTGAGTCTTACTATCTATTGTTTTTTCTCCTTTCAGTCTCAGACTCAGTTCCTTCCATTTGTAGAAGTTACTGATGTGACTAGATGCATTCTAGTGCAATGCTAACAATGTTGTCAAGTGGTGGAAATCCTTGCTTCTTTTGTTAGTTAAAGTAATGGCTTTGCTGAATGAATTACAAGCAAACAACTTGCAACCAAAACAAAACACTGCATCTGTAGATATGGAGTGTCAGCCATGCCCTAGTGACAACTTCACCAAGTTGGGATTAAAGTGTAGTTTTTGTTTATCCTTAGGAAACTCCTTTTGCACCACCTTCTCTGGTCCATGTTTTATGATAGAGTAGCTGATCAAAGCATCCATATTTGTCTTTGGCTATGTAGCAGGATCAATATAAGTGATATCATTTTTTTGTAGCATTTCAGCAATGCCATTATTGGTTTCTGCAGGTATGGAGCCATCATCAGAAGTTTGAGCAGTAGGCGAATCTTTATTTTGGGTGGTATGTAGTACATTCTCCTTTTTGTTGACTTACGAGTTTTCCTGATGATTAATATCAGGAATAGACGTAAAAATTTGAAAAGGGATTCTTTATTCTTAGCCTGCTCCTTCTCCTTCTCTGCTTTGCGCTTGAATATACTAAGTTATATTCTCAAGCACTTCAACAGAGATTGTCTTTTCAGAACCAACTAGCAACTCCAACACCCGTCAAAGTGGAAATTACTGGCACTGAGAAAGTACCTATATTGCAGAAAAAAATGGCTCTAGACATTATCTCTGGTGTTCCGGTAGCATTGCAATCAAAAGCACGCCGTGTTATTAATATGTTAAAGTCTCATCCTAGTATTCTAACTTGGAATAATGATTGGGAGCTCGTTCATGAAGAAATCCAGTAAAAGGAACTAACATTTTTGATCTAGTGAATGATTTGATAAGGAAAAAGAAAAACTAATCCACCAGGTACTGCAAGCTTACTGCAAGGATTAAAAAAGACAATTTTCTGCAAACTTATATTGGAAATGAAACTCGGCGCCAACAGTTGCAAGCAATAACAGCAGGGAAAATATCACCACCAATACCACCACCTATAGCATCATCTGCAGCAACAGTAGGAAAATCAACCAAGACCAAAAAAAAAAATCTACAACTGCACATGCATGGTCAACACCATATTAAAAAATGCCGCAAAATCTTAAATGTACTTGAGGTTGTTTAATAAACATCTTAAATTCAAATACAATTTTTGTTATTATTTTTTCTGTAAACTACATATCATTAAGAGCACTGCAAAGTTGATTCACAAAAAATTCATCATCATCAATAACAATATCTTCCAGAATGTGCGATTCCAAATCTTCTTCAGCAATCTGGTCATTCAAAGGTTTGTTTTTTGTATAAAGTGTCTGGATCTTCCTAAGGTCCATTCCATAACATCTATGGTATAGAAAAAAAAGGCAGTGAAGACCACAGGCTGCTGAATTACTGGGTTGCACTCGAAGTTTG
>JAQGAO010003919.1:0-16118 GCA_034697705.1 Ommatoiulus sabulosus | reverse complement strand
TGAACTCGGAACACGTGGAAAATTTTGCAAATATCTACTCGGAAAACGTGGAAAATTTGGCAAATTAATACTCAGAACATGTGGAATTTTTTCCAAATCTCTACTTGAAAAATGGCCCTGAGCTAACCTCGTAGACCGCCATTAGATCGCCATGACCGCGTTGAATTTCCCTGACTTTTTCAAAATAAATCATTCTTCCCTGACTTTTCCTGGGCATTTTCAAGTTCTCTGACTTTTCCAGGTTTTCCAGGTCTGGGGGAGCCCTGTTCTACAACCCGAGGATTTAATGGAACATTCTGATTCCGTGGATTTCACGGAACGCAAAGCTTTTAGCTATAACAGATTGAGTCTGACTCACCTAAAGAGGTTCCTACACAGGCCGCATCATGCAGAGGCGTTTTTCTACGGCTCGTCAACTGGTTGACGTCAGCTCCTTGACTCAAGAGTTGAGATACCTTCTCTACGTGGCCTTCTCTTACCGCAATGTGCAACGGAGGATGTTCGTACGAGAGAGGTGGATCTCCGTGAGTCGTAGTCGCCGACATTTTCACTACACGAATGACAAACGATTACGTAGGATAAGTACGAATGAAAATAGACAAAAAAAATACAACAAATATACGAAAACTTGCTATTAATAGCAATCAATGTACGTGACATAGTTATCAGAGTGACCAACAGTAACCATAGGAAACGTTACTGATTTATCCGGCCAAAAAATGACTTTTTTTTAACCTGAATACTAATTTTTTGGTCATAAATGACGTCATTTTAATTAACATTTTAAGTATAAGTCCTGCTGACATACTTGTATGAGACATCAGCTCGACACCAGGTGCCATCTCATGGTCAAATTTCATCACGTTTTCATCAAATTTCCATAACGTTACACGGAGGCTGCCATATTGCTTCTGGACGAACAATTATTATAATTTTATTATGTCTATTTTTGGAAATAAGTAAGATGGGGTGTTACGAATTTCACCGCACCAATGCCCAATTCTCATCGATCAGTGCAAAAAATGATTAACCAATTTTAATAGAAATAAAGGTTAAATACAACTCTTATTAAACGTAACAGCTAGGATTCCCCTAGAAATATCATTATCAACTTCCCTGATATTTCCAGGATTTTAAAAACAATTTCCCTGACCAATGACATTGTCCGTGTGAATAAAAGTGAAAATATGATATACTTCCATGAGTTAATTACCCACGTTGCGAGCCTACCAAAAAATAAACTCTTTTCATCGCCTTATTTGAAAATGACGTCAAAAAGAAGGACTATTTTGACGTCATTTATGTTAGTGTTAAGTGAGTTTATAGATGTAATAAAGTTTTTAAGTTTTCAGTCGAGTGGAGCCACGTACCTTAATTTCGTCGGACTTTTGCAGAATACTCTTTCGACTCTTGAAATATTTTTAAGAAACGGATAAAGTATTAAAGATCGAGGAAGGAAATTGAGACAGGCATAAACGACCCACGCACGTTTTCAGCTTTGAATCAGATGTCAGCTGATGTAATATTTCGCATCGTACCCGTGTCTAGATAGCATAGGGGGCCATTCATAAAAACACTGAATGTAAATGATGCCCTTTTTTTAGAATCATTTTTCATCACTCGGATTTTTTTCATTTTTCCGCATTCTATTCTACGAATTTTCCACTCATTTTTAAGTTCCTTGACTTTTCCAAGTTTTCCGGATCTAGGGGTAGCCTGAAGTTGGTGAACCATTCTGGAAGAAACTTTGAAAATTGAAAGTAAAGAAAATCGAAATGCAAGACCTTAAGGGGGACTCCTACGGTGCGATTTGCACCCAATGGTAAAACACACAAAAAATGACAAAAAAATCTTAAAATGGTAAAATAAGCCAATGTAAGAAATTTAACAAAAATTAAAGCAAATTTTTGGAGTAAATTTTTTACAATTTTCGGAAAAAATGACGTTAGTTTTACAACATTTTCCGGATCATTTTTGCAAAAGTTTTCCATAAATTAAAATTTTTGTAACTACTTAATCGGAGCACAATTTTGCAAATTTTTCATCATTTCTCGACGACAGGTTCTCGAGGTTGTAAAATTGGAGGACAATTTTGAAAATTTTTCAACAGTTTTTCATAATTTTCATTAAAATGTGACCGATTTTACAAAATTGAACGAAACCTTTGGCGTAAATTTTTAATAATTTACAGCAAAAATGATGCCAGTTTTAAAAAATGCTTCAACATTTTCCACGTCATTTTTTTTTCAAAATTTTCATTAACATTTGACCGATTTTACAAACTTGAACTATATTTTTCGCGTAAATTTTTTACAATTTTCAGCAAAAATGACGAAAGTTTTACAACAATTTCCGGGTCATTTTTGCAGAATTTTCCGTAAATTAAAATTTTTGTTAGTTTTTAATCGGAGGATAATTTTGCAAATTTTTCACCATTTTTCGAGGACGGTTTTTCAAAATGTTCATTAAAATATGACGAATTTTAGATAATTGAACAAGCAAAAATGATGTCAGTTTTACAAAATTTTCCGGGTCATTTTTGAAAAATTTTCCGTAAATTAAAATTTGTGTAAGTTTATAATTGGAGGACAACTTTGAAAATTTTTCATCAGTCATTCAAAATTTTCATTAAAATTTGACAGATTTTACAAAATTAAAGCAAATTTCTGGCGTAAAATTTTCACAATTTTCAGCAAAAGTGATGTCAGTTTTACTAAAGTATTACAACATTTTCCAAGTAACAAATTTGCAATTTTTTCATCATTTTTCGAAGACAGTTTTTCAAAATTTTCATTAAAATTTGACCGATTTTACAAAAATAGAAGCAAATTTTTCGCGTACATTTTTTATAATTTTCAGCAAATATTATTTCAATTTTGCAAAATGTAACAACATTCCCCGCGTCATTTTTGGTAAAATTCTCCTTATAAATTAAAATTTCGTAGGGTTTTTATTCTGAGGATAATTTTGCAAATTTTTCATCATTGGACAGTTTTTCAAAATTTTCATTAAAACATGACCAATTTTACAAAATTGTAAAAAATTGACGAGAAAATTTTGGTTCAATATCGTGCAATTCGTCACATAATGAATATTTTGAAAAAATGACGTGGGAAATGTTGTACCATTTTGTAAAGTTGACATCATTTTTGCTGAAAATTGTAAAATTGTGTACAATTTTGTGAAATTAGTCACATTTTAATGACAATTTTGAAAAACTAACTGTGCGGTGATGAAAAATTCGCACGAAATTGTCCTCCGAATAAAAACATACGAAATTTTTATTTATACGGAAAATTTTACAAAAATGACGCGGGAAACGTTGTAAAACTGATATCATTTTTGCTGAAAATTGTAAAAAATTCACGCGAAAAATGTTGTTCAATTTTGTGAAATTTTACTGAAAATTTTGAAAAACTGTCCTTGAAAAATGATGAAAAAAATTTTCGAACTTGTCCTCCAAATAAAATTTTTTTTTTCCAATTTAAGAAAAGTTTTACTTAATTTTTTCAACTTTTTTAAAAACAATTCTACGTTAATTTTCGAAATTGTCGTTAGTAAATTTAAAAAATTATTTTCCAGCATCAATTTTGAAAAAATATGTCAATTTTTCACGTTGTCATTGATCAGATAAATTTTTTTAAAACCTGAAAAAGTCAGGGAAAATTCAGGGAAGTTGAAAATGAAATTTATGGGGGAACCCTGTTTAAATGAAGCCCTGATTACAGCAAAATCCACGATTTTCCAGCCATTTACTAATAACAATTTGAAAATTATACAAAAATAACGGGAAATTTCATAAATTTGCGTTCTGGAAAAACGTGGAAACTTTTTTAAGATGTGCGAGTTTGCCAATGGGAAAATTTTAAAGTTTATGAATGGGCTTCTGATCTAACCTACGTTCAATTTCGTAGACTTTTTAAAAAATAAGTGATTCTTCCCCGTCTATTCTCTGATTTTTCTACACATTTTTAAGTTCCTTGACTTTTCCAAGTTTTCCGGGCCGGTCGGGAGGTTTCCTGGAGCCAGTGTGGCCTACTGGAAGAAATTTTGGACAATGAAAGTAAAGAAAATCGAAATACAAGACCTTAATTCCAATTCTCAGCTTCTGAGTATTTTATCACTCATTAAGACTCGGATAAAGTACGGCGTACAAAAACACACGTCCTATACCTGCAATGGTGAAATTGCCATGCTTTGAATGCCATGATTGAATGCTGCAATCGTAGTATCATCCATGTTATTCGAAACAATGTAATCTTTAGCCAAAACGTACTTGTCCACGCTTTCACTTTGTAGCAAAACTTTCAATAATTTCATATCACCCCATTCTTGCATGATATCAATGTAGCTCAGGTCAAGTACCTTTAAACAAGAACAACATTGTTATATGATCATAAAAATACAGAGAAGGTATGTTGTTGGAATTTTCCATTGCACTTACTTCTGCAATTTTACAAATAGTGATAATTTTCAAGCAACATGTGACACCCAATTCACAGTGATTCAAAAGTTTTTCCATTGTAAGGAGAGTATCATTTTGGACAGGCATTTCGCTAGCAGGTAGCGTTAGGAATGGAGTTCCCTTGGGGACTATGTTGCTGGAGACATCAGTGGAAACCACACAACTGCTAACTACAGTATATTCAAATATTATGCTTATCAATTTCCAATGACATATCATTAATGCCATTCCATAACCTATGATAGTGCATGTAAACACACACGTAAATAAAAAGATTTAAACTTACAACTGCTTGAACTTCTCTCAAAAGAACGATTAAATGATCGCGTCGATAATTTCCGTGGTTTGATTACAGATCCTTGCTCCATAAGTAGCCTCATATCCACATCGATAAGGTGCAGTGGAATAATTCCTTCAGCCAGTTTCATGCAAGTCTTGAGTATAAAAAGCATTGTCATTGTCATTGTCTATATTTTCTTCAAGGCTTAATTTAAGGGCCACACTTCTGTAATAATCTAATTTTTCCAACAAAGGCATTACATTTTTACAGAAAATCTTTTTTTTTAATAATAGTTTCAATATTTTATTCAATATTATTCAATATATATTATATATATATTATATATAATATATTATTCAATAGTTTAAAAATAGTTTCAAACTAAGAAGAATGACATTCAATAATTATTGCCAATTAAATTTTGCTTTTTATAAAACATGAACAGTATTTCTTTAATTATTAAGTCACCATCAATTGCAAGATGAACCTTAATTTCAGTACCACCAAAAGAATAAAAAGCTTATTGACTACTGCAATTCTAAGAGCTCTCGTTTTTAGAGACATCATGAAACGTGAAAAGAATTTTTTGGATACAAATAGAGTATGTTTATACAAAAGGTAATATATCTCCGCATTAAATAAGATAAATATTTTACCAGAATTATTGTTAACGAAGTACACTTCTGCTTGAACAGTACTGATAGTCGATACGCTGCTTCGACATTTCCTTTATCCAGCTCTTGTCCAATAATTTTCTCTAATACACATTTTTCCTGTTAATAAAATTATTACAATTACTGGTTAAATTGCTGTGTTGGTATTTGTAAAATAACGACTTGCAATATTATGTAAGAATTAATTCACCTTGTCATTGTTTAATTGCAAAGATTTTTCAGACGACAAACTAGCCGATTCCATGATCATTTTGACCGTAGTATGCTGAACTGCATTGCGTGCTACCAAAATCTTCTTTTGAATGTGGTCCAATTCATTTACTACATCGTTGATATCCCCAGGACTATTTTCCTGTTAAAAATACTTCAGTCAGTAAAATAACAGGCTGCATGGTCAATAAATAAGAAATTACATGGCAACAATAAAAAAGTAAAGGAAGGCATGCAGACATGCCTAATTTTTAGAACATTATCAGGGCATTTTGCCTTTAACAAACTTATAAAACCATGAAAAACACAGCTTGGATAGGATTGTGATCTGGACTGCAAACTAATTCAACTCCCCATATGTTAGCAGTTAGCCAATCCAAATTGGTAATAATACAAATGTATTACGAAGTATTACTTACACATTCAATTTCAGCTTTTATTCTGGCTACCCACATTTCCTTCTCACATTCTAGTTCATTAGAAACTGTTGTTGTTGAATTTGCAACCAACCAAGCCAGAGACAACACAAAATATCTTTCACAATGTTTGTTAATCTGCATCCCATATTCCTAAATAAAAAAGCCAAATTGCTTATTAAAAATAATTGGAAAAGAAAATTCTCCTTTCACTATGATCATTATACTATTATTTTTTTTTTAAAATTATGATAGATTTATTTTAAAAAGTTGTTTTGTGCTAAAACAGTACCTTGCAAAATGTATAAATAATGTCTTCAGGAACCCTACTCTCAATGAAAACACTCAAGCAGTGCTTCCAGATGGCAAATTTAGTTTGAAGATTATTTCCATCCTTAAAATCGTGCTGCAATGACAGTTCATCTTTAACCTACAAACAAATAAGTCATGGGCTTGTATGAACCGCATTATGGTAAACTTACTAAAAAATTGCAAAGTTGTGAAACAATTCAAGCTGGCATGTTGGAGTTTATGAAAATTGTTTAGAAGCCTACATCAAAGTAAGCTGAATTGCAGCACATTTAAGAGAATATAGAAGAAGCAACGCAAAGGAGATTTCATGCTGAAATGCACAGATGAGAAATTGAAATTACGGTGAGAGGAGAAACACAGGGAAACCTTCCTGGCAGGGTTGGGAGAAGTATTGGTCAATGGTAAACAACCTCGCAAAAACCTTTACCAGGAAAGCTTAAAATGAAGTCTCCTCAGCCCGACATGACTGTTGGAATCACATTCATCAGTTTTGCCTAAGTTTAAGTTCAAAAATGTAAAAATTTACACACCTGGGAAATAATAACTGCAGATTTTGGAAGACCTGTAATTTCGGCAAATGCATATGCACAAGTGAACAGCTTCGATTTCAAAAGCAAATAAAGAATGGTGTGGCATTCTTCCACATGTTCTGGACATGTTTTGTCTTTAAGAAGGTTGTGCAGATTAAATGGCATATCAATATTCGCCAATAATTCTTGTATCTGTAGCAGGCGAGTGTAGTCAGGTAGATCATCTGAATTAGATCATAGAGCTTATTCAAATTACAATGATAAAAAAAACATGAATCAATAGGGTAGGAATGAACTGTTTACCTATACTATGAAGTACATTTCCAATGCTTTTATCACATATAACTTTCAAAAATCGTATTCGTTCATAAGAATTTGAAATGCTCAAAATACATTCATTAATAATAACTATGGCTACTTCTTCCAACCACTGCTTGCTGCCAATACCAACTGCACATCCATGTACCTATCATTTGAAAAAGACAATCAGTCACAAATGATACTTAAAGCATAGTTTTTAAGTGCATTTTTCAGGAATGCATCATCAGTTGGACAATATAAAGAAATTGACTTACATTTTTAATTGACGTCTGAAAATCTTTTAAAAAAATAATACTTGTATCATACAATTTTTCCAATAGAAATCCTTTCATGAATCTCAGCAGAGAATATAGGGGTGAATCCTATAAAATGTAGGACATATACTAGATTATATGAAATTTTTCATGCATTACTAAGAGCAGAAAAATCTTGCATGATTATTTACCGGCATGAAAAAATAAAATCCTTCTGTAAGAGTAGGCAGGCATTGCGTTTGCAAAGAATGCACTATTATTTCCTTGAGCATTTCAAGATCCGATTGACTGGTAAAAGTACCTCCTAATGTAGATATTTCACGTTCCTCGCTTTTAATTGAGGTCATCAGCCACACGCACAAGCATTCAATAGGTGAAGAGTGCTAAAAACGACTGTCTTTTAATGTAGTGAATAAACTTTTAAAACAAATTTAATGTAGGTGAGAAGGTTAACCTGGTAACAAGCAGCCAATATTGCTAGTATTGGATTTCTTAATACAGTTGCACAGTTCAAAAGCAAAATCCAAGGCGTCGGTTTTTGATGACAGTACAATAACACTCCAAAAAGGTCAGAAGGTAAATCTTGGGCCAAAATATCCAAAGTTTCAAGACCTAAGAAATAATTAAGTCAAAAGACCAATTAATAACTTATATGAACATATTTCAATGAATATTAATATTCCAATGTTTTACTAGGTATGCTCGAGGCTGTTGAATGATCTGTAAAATCATCACTGCTTCCTGCAGTACTGGCTCTAGAGTCATCATCACTGGTAGCATCAATAGTCTTACTTTCAATATTGCCTATACATAAATATAAAAACAAGTTTCTAAAAAAAGCATTAGGTAGCTCCTATTTTTACTTATTTAATTTAATGACTATTATTTCCCTTAAGAAAATGTCACATGCCTTTTTTCAGTTCACTTTTCCTGGATGATCTCATGCCGATTTTTGAGTATAGCTTAGCCCTGACATCTTTTGGTTTGCTTCTTCCCTCCTTTTGTAAATTGATGGATTTTGTGCTGACATATCTTAACTGTTTGAACGCATTCATAAGATGAACCATCATCTGGTTGTCATGATGCTGGGAAACTAGCTCCAAAACCTGAAATAATATTTAATTATACGAATTCATTCTATGTCAGCTTTTCACCAAAGAATGCAAGCATTTCATTTTTACTAAGCAATCAATGCATTTAGGAAAACAACATAGATATTAAATGTGAAATGAAAGGGAATGTTTTGTAACCACAATCTCAAATTTGAGCAACAAAAGATTAAAAAACAAGCTTATAATTTAGACATGAAATTGCTTTTGGAAATGTGAGGTTTAAGGTTAAAAATCACTTTCCTTGAAATAAATAATTCAAGTTTGCAAATTTAGATTTTATAAAATTTGTAATACTTGATTATCTAATGTAAAGCATCTAATACTCTTGAAAGGCTAGTATTCGTTTGTTGTGTAATTGCAAACTAGAGTAGCAATATAAATACTGTAGAATTTTACCTGAGATTTAGGGTATTTGTATATCTCAGCAAAAAATGCAAACATTATCCAGTCACCAGACTGCATGCACAATTTTAAAAACCTAGTGGAGTATGGCAAGCCGTATCGCTGGCAAAACATCATTATCAAATGCCAATGGCTGCATGCTTCAACACTCGAGCTAAAAAAAAAAAAAACTCAATGAAAGTTTACAAAATTGTATCATCTAAAAATGCATAAGTCACAAAAAAACTGACCAATTTATTGCAAATAAATTCAACTTTTCAATAATCGCTTCTTCGAGAGACAACATTATTTGCATCAGTGCTGACTTTTGGCCACAAATTGCCCTTCGCAATAATAATTCTGAAAAAAATTATCCAATTAAGCAACTAAACGCACATATTTTTTAGATATAGAATAGAAAATCTTTTTGCAGAAAAAAATCTGACATCATCAAGATTTTATTGATATCTGGCTATAATTTATCAATTTATTTTTTTAATTTTTGTAAAACAATATCATTTAAAAAGCGGATAAAGAAAATTCAGTGGACACCCTAACAACTTCAATAATTCTATAGAAAATTGTATTAATCAATAACAAGTACCTTCAGCAACAACCGTTCTGGTACTTATTCTAATAAACGCTGATTAATTAACAGTGCAACAAAATTATAAAAACAAGGAAACATAGAATGCTTAAAAAAGGGAAATCTGCCAGTTACTAAATTTGAGATTATTATTTTTGAATCCAGAATACACTTATTTTTCTAGTCCTCTGAAGAAGTATTGGTCAGCTTAAGGCTTTCTAAATAATATTCATACAATTTAATTTTGATTTTTACATCAGAAAATCTGCATTTTATCATGCAAAACAGCTGAAAAACATTAAACAACACCCTCTAATAAACAGTGCACATATAGCCTTAAAAATAAATTATGCACGATTTATTGAAAAAAAAACCCGATATTATCTTTAAAAATAGGAATATAAATGAAGTACATTGTATTATTACCAATTTCAATTTGAATCTCCTTTTCTTTGTTTGTTTGGTTCTGTAGTGCTTCTGGCAACTGAAGCCTATGATAATTTAACAATGTCTGTGAAACTTGCATGTCAATCCGTAGTCCATGAGTGTTCCAGCCCAGCATTTCCATAAATGCTACGCATGATGTTGATATTGGTAGAGAATGAAAATTTTGTACAGCAATGAGATGAGCTTGATTACATGCATCTCGAATTCTGAATGAGGGAGATTTACTCAGTTAGGAATGTGTCTTATTGAATAACAACCAACTGTGCTAGAGCGAGCACTATTGAGTTTAACCTTTTTGCTGAAACAGTATTGGATTCTTGAATGCATTGTGTCACAAACTTGGTATATGCAAATGCTGGTCGACCTTGTATGATATAAAAAGTGAAATCTAATTCTTCTACGTGTCCATGTTGCTTCACTAACTCGGGATGTGCAAAATAAGGCATATCGTCTCCAACTGAATAACAATGAAATACATTAGAGGTTTATTGGAAGACATGAATACTATATTTTGACCAGGTTTTAACTTTATTACCATCAGAGGATTTCAAAGAGTTGGTTATTTGCCATCCAAATAAATGAGAAACATCAAATGGAATAGTGTCCTAAAATAAAAAGTAGAAATTCAACCAAAAAGTATTTAACCTAACCACGCAAATCCAAGTGTACATACTTGCAGGAGGGAATAAACAGTAATATCTTGTAGTGAAGGTAGATAGTCTTGTTCAAGAAAATACTGTAGAATAGATGCCTTTAAAACAGGTTCATCATCGAGGCAAGAAACCAAGACATCTTTCCCAATTTGCCACTGAGAATTCTCAGAATTTTCCAAAATGGCCTTTCCAAAAATATATTTTAACAATTAGTTATCAATGATAAATGTATCAAGATAAAAACATTTACAAACCAATTACCGTTTTTAAAGAATAGGGAAGATACAAGAGTGTGGCAATACACATAATCACATTCCCAGCACGTAACAGCATTTCAACAGACGGGCAATTGTGCTGCAACTTATATTCAGCATTTCTTAAGCTAGCTTGAAATACTGCAGCATTATCTAAAAGAAAAATGTTCAATTCAACTCAGTACCCTACAATCAGCAAATAAATGCCATATGGTAGGGGGAACAAGTCCATTATTAGGAAAATGCTCCCATATCATCTGCGATCGGCTTTATGCATGGCCGTTAAATTGAATTCGTAATAAATCTTAACTCTTTCTAGTAAGATTATCCCATCGTTTAATTGCATACGTCTTAGCACGGAGCTCGGTCAAGGATTTTGAACGATTATGCTTATAAAATCCATAAATTCCAATACCCAAAATGTTCAAAATAAAAAAAAACAAAGAGTCTAACCTGTCAAAAACTGCATCCAATTTCTAAATTGTGCAAGCATAGCCAGCCAAGAAAACTCGGAAGAATCGTCAATCAGCATCAACTCATTTGAAATTCTGTATTAGAGAAAGCTAGGTTTATAAAAAAAATTACCAATGGGAATACGGTAACTTTCGATGTTTTACTATTATTTACTGAAACGAAATAACTTACTGGAATTCTTCAGCATAATAACAAAGAACGTGGGCCAAGCAATTTTTCGTGCATAATGCAATCATTTTTGCATGGAATTCGTAAAGAGTCAGTGATGCAGAAGGCACAGATAATACGTTCAACAATGACTCATTTGTGTCAATTGGCCCAAAACTTCTTACAACATTTCTCAATGAGGATTCTTCGAGTTCCTTTGAAGGAAATACTCCATACCTTGCAAATAGAAAAATAAAATGGTACACCATGATAATATCGTATCAGGGATGCTTGGGAAGAACTACCTTGCAAGTTCGTTTAGCAATAGTCTGGCTGTAATAGGTGGTGCACGAAGTTTAATATCATTCAGCATTTGTGGAGAAATTGTCCATAATAAAGGAACTTGTGTTAGTATTTCAGAAGAATACTGTTGATTCACTATCATTGACATATAGTGCAGGTGATTATGTTGAAGCAAATAGAGCCAAGCAACATCAGAGCTTATTAAATCTTGTAAGCGTGTATCTGTAAGAAAAAATACAACTCAAGTCACTAAGCTGCGTAGTAAACAATGAAAAAAACATAATTTGCATTAACTGGCATAATATGAGATAAAATCACCGATATGATCTGCATTTAACTTTTATATTATTATTAAAACTAACATGATTTAAAAGAAATAGTAATCTTTTCTGCTTTAAGGACGAAAAATATTATCAATTTCCTAATAAATCCTTACCATCTTTAAGAAAAAGTCCTTCCATTATGATTCGTAACCACGTTTGCTGATGCCATGATTTTGCCCATTCTAAAGTGAGGCAACAGTAATTCAAACTTTCCCAATTATCAACTTCACTACTTATTATTTCACCAAATGGAACCAAGGCTTCACGTTGAGCTTTGTCCATGGATTCGGTAGGAAATGAAGAAAACAGTTCATACAATTCACACTTGTCTTTATTGCTGTAATGAAAGAAAGCAGGAGCACATGCAGATTTATTTTAAAAACAACTCCGATTTAGCAATCACTATTATCACTTACGTTGACTGCAAACTTGCTTTCTTGAATGACTGACAAGGATAAATGGACTCCACAAGATGAAAGAAAAAAATCATTTTTTCATCCGATCTGGAAATGGCATTGTTGCACTTCAAATTTTCTTCTATTAATCTTCGCAGACCCTGGTTTGCGGTTTTAAAGAAAATTTTCTTCAACTCGTTATCCGAATTGAGTCCCTATAAAAGTTAAAACATTTTAGTTTCTTCAACATTTTTAAAAGAAGGTAAATCAAGGTAGGAAGAAAAAACTTACAAAATTGCATAGTAGGAGAACAGCATTTTCCAAATCGCTCGCATTGAGGAGATCAATCACATAATTGGATACAAAGTTAAGGCAGAAGTGGAAAAAATTTAAACTGCGTTCCATGAGGTTATTTTCTATGCAATATGTTTCAGCTAAAGGAAGACACCTATTTCGAACTGCATCACAAATCACATCCTGAAAGAAAGTTTAGCATTTTGAATTTAAAAATGTTACCTATAAAAACTATATTATAAATAGAGAACATGATTTGCAACAAAAAAAATATGTAAACATACTGGTATTATATTTATGAACAAATAAGTTCAAATAACTTTAGATTAATCAATAAATGATTCAGAATACTGTACTAAACCATCTATACCACAGTTCAATTCCACACCACATTCGAGATACGAAAAAGAACCTCGAAACTGTTTTTGACCTATCAAATTCTCAAAATGCAGTAATATGTTATACGTCTAATATATTTCAGCATACAATAACACAAACAAATGTGCTCGCAGGATATTCATAAAGTAACATTAAAATAATTCGCATACCTTTACTTCTAATCCTGACCAGAGTTCCCAGGTTTTTAATAGAGTGGGAAATTCTTTTAACTCATGCAGCATACTGGTTGAAAAATCGTCCGCTGCTTGTTCCCGTATCTGAAGTTTTGGATAATCTTTCTGATATTTTCGTAATTCTTTTAGATATTCTAATGCCATTTCACTGATCTGTGTCCTGATTAGCGCAAACTCGCTGGGGTTATCAAGTGATTTTACATCTGTTAATACTGAAGATGCAGCTTGTCTCAATACTCTAAACATAAAAATATAGCAATACAAAATTTCTTTTTCATTATAAAAAAATAATGAAAATACAGCGTAATTCAAAACTTAATTTTAAAAAACACAGGAAATTGGATATTCCCATTTGCTGTCAACTTTGAATTTCTCACATAAATCCTTATATTTAAAAAACGAAAATACACTGGAAATATATAGAACTTCCAAAGAAATAAATAATAATGTTAATTCCTACTTGGGATCAAATTCAGTTTCAAGTCATTAAATTATGGCAAAAGTATATATCAAAAACTTTAAAATCCTTAAGAAATACAATGATAGCTCACCTATTTAAGTAATCTAAAGTTATCTGTAAAAGTTGTTCACCAAAGCTTCTTGACCTAAGTTCTGCTAAACTTTCTCTGATGTTTGATGTGAGCAGCTCCATTATTGTTTGAAAATGTGTAATTTCCATCTGTGAAACTTTCTCAATAGTATTCATATCTGTAATTAAATAAAAGATAAAGAAATCAATCCTTTGGATAACAGTTATTTGTTTTTCAGAATTGCATTATCACAATACATAAAAGAATACACACTGTATGACGAAATCGAATTCAGAAAAACGTGGCAATGTGTAATTTTAGTTTGAAACTATGAATGAAAATTAATATTTGATATATGGGAGACATTTCGGTACCAATGCAATAGTTCGTAAAAAAGTTATTTTTATAAATGGGAAGTGCGTAAAAACGCGAGTCTACTGAATTTGCTTAAATTAATATTGTGAATGCTACTCACCATCATCCTGGCTATTCAGAAAAAATGAAACAGCGTCTAATTGGTAGTTTTTCAATCCTAATTCCAATACATTAATAGGCATTGATATGCAATCCCAATTATTGATACGTGCCAGATAATCAGCAGCTGCTGCGTTTTCATAAAGCATAAACTACACAAAAACATAAAAGTAAATTTTGTCATTAAAATTTAAGATAAGCAAGCATATACAATTATATAATCAAATTAAGGAAACTTTTATTTACCTTGCTAACAATTTCTTCCTGAGTCAAAAAATGAGAAAAAGCAGCTATTCGATTCTGGGTTAATAGCAAATGTGGTAAATTCCATTTGCTGTTCAAGATCACATGCGTTTTTTCTTGGAAACTATCATTGACAGAAAATAATCAGGTCTGTTACCTTGTCAGCAAACATGTAAATTATTGCATACTACCTACCTAAGATGTGATTTTGGTTTTCCAGATTCCAGATCTAATATTAAGATGCCACCATGGTCTGTATTAGACGTTTCCCAAACAGTCACAGTCACAGGGCCCACATTCAATTCACGCAAATCCCTTGTTCCATCAAGAAATATTTCTTTACAGAAATCACAACTGTTGATATTGATATCATCATCTGACTTCAATTCATTAAAGCCTAAATAAAATGATAAATTATAATCATCAAGATTTACTTAAAATTCCAATCTAAAAATTGGGTCATATTTTAAAGAAGTATAATTCACTTATGTATTACCAGAAATGCGTTTTTTTCTTCGTTGTTTTGAGCTCACCCAAAATGGAGTTAAAGATGAAGATAACTGCATGAAATTCACTCCAGACGATTTCTTGTTCAGTAATTCTTGGGAATAGTTTTCTGAGAAATGTGACACATTTCCACTCAATGAGGTGCTGTCTATTTTTTCACTGATAGATAATGTTGATGATTCTTTGCTGTTTATGGATACATTATCAAAACTATTTTGTAACGCCGCAGCAATTGGGGGGATTAGTCTTTTCAGACTGAAACAGCAGGCATTCCTTTTATCATCTATTAACACCAAATGATCCAAATTGTGTGAAATGGAAAATTGCATGTTGGTGTTTAGTTGTAAGCAAAGATTTGGCAATTTATTTCGAAGAAAATCAAGCAAATTGATTTCAGACAACAACATTCCACTTGCTAAGTTGTAGACATCTGTTAGAAATTTAGTTAAGAAAATAATTGATTTTTAACCAAAGAAGCTTAATAGTGAGTGGAAATTTTTATGAGAAAAGGATACAAAGGAGTCCTGATGATGGTATTAAACTAAATACAAAGGGGTTAATAACTTGAATAAATGACAAATTGGCATCTGTCTGTACGTTAATCTGGAAAATTGTTTGGAGATTAACACAGCTGCTGGAAACTTGAAAGGTGGCGATGCAACAGTTAACAAATACTGTGCACATATTTTCCTCATAATGCAGTATCTTCACAATGATTGGTCGTTCACATTTTTGATCAACTATAAAATAGGCAAAAAGAATACCATATGAAGCAGTTTTACAGTTGACAAAAAAAGTATTTGAACAGTATGAAAATTGCTGTTTTCAGAAAAAATAAATCGTGTAGATTTTTAAAACTACATTTATAATAACACTTATAATATAGTACATGGATTATGTAACAACAACCAGAATTTTTTAAAAATAAATAAGTTAATTTTGAATTAATAAAAACGAATAT
>JAQGAO010003918.1:0-16119 GCA_034697705.1 Ommatoiulus sabulosus | reverse complement strand
ACAGTGTACAGTTTATTATTTTAATGTAATTCACGCATTCTTTGTATAGTGACCACCTGTGTACAGTGACCAACTTTACATTTTTTTTGGTGGTCACTCTTAACAGGTTTCACTGTATCAAGAAATAACAGGCATTAATACTACATAAATTTCATCAAACCCGACCCAGATATACTCGATCGTTTTGGTCTTAGGCGGCAATTCGATTATTAATAGTTCACTGCCAACAATCTTCAAGTTCAAGCTCATTCTAATCATCCTAACCTGGTAGTTGCATTTTTCGCTGGGGAAAGTGGTGGATTTTCGACATTGAATAGTTATGTCATATCCCAACAATAGAAAGGGGATATACATGTACATTGAAAAATCAATGAATTTATTTGGCTCTTTCGACAAATCAAAAGCCAGATTCATACTGAGGCTTAATATAAAGATTGTTATATTTAATCAAGGCAAGATATGATCAATGAGAACAGCGGGCATTCACAGCGTGAACTTGTCAGCGATTTTTCAGATTAATAATGCATTAAGACTGTATTAAAGTAAGTCAGCTTAAGAATTTTTCGTAGATTACAATAGCCCCGAGCAAAAACAAAAATGAAATATTCAAGGAAGGATATGCACACGAATGCAGATTTCATCTACTCAGCAAGGGCAATCTACGTAAAAACAATAGACAAACATGACGAATGTTTACTCCAGAAATAGAACTGCTGTCACCATTAATCTTCAGAAAAATTCAATTGAAGACGAGCTCAACATTATACTCATGAAAATACATCTTGATAGAGAAGAGCACTTCGTGCCGATGAATGAAAACTGGAAGCCATTCAAAATACATACTGTATCAATACTATATACATGTATATAATGTATCAAGGCACGGTACTAATGCAAGTGCGGTGCGAATTAATGCCACGAGTACAAATTAGCAATTGTCCAAAACACTAACGCCAGAAACACAAATTAAGGTACAATAACATTATCAATATATACTGTCCGTGTGTATCAAGCAGTTTCCATGAACGTCATAAACGATGGTCCAAAAGCCCTAAATAATACTGCATTACTCTAATTAGAACTAATTAGTTCACCCCAATAACAACCCACAGCCAATATGGCTCTCAAGGGGTCAGTTCGTGGGGACGTAATTTATGGTCATCCAAACGAGACAACTCAATCCCGATACACTGGAATTAAGGCCAACAACACCTTTTGGAATCAACGTCTCACAATTAGGAACAAATGACATTGCTGTCAATCAAGTGTGCAGGGTGACCATAAAGTTGACACAAATGATTGCAGCGTACTGTACAATTGAGCACATTATTCGGTACCATTCAAAGTACGGTTCTGTCATTCTTGATTGTAAAAAATTGCCCTTTTGTTTAGAATTAGCAATACCGTTATTGTCGTTGCAATAACCAAACACCAACAAGCGTTGTGCCCATGGTTGATCATGATGCTGCAATGCTATCTGATGCAAGCGGTAGCAAAGATCATTTCAACGTGTTCAATGACCGAACGAGTGGCCAACTATCAAACTTAAAACTTCATAAACTAAGGAGTTTATTTTTTGGGAAGTCCTATCGGAAAGACAGTAAACATCTTTCTTTGACTTATCTCTCATATTTACTTTGTCGCAGAAGCCACGAACCATCCCAACTTTTGTCTCAGAAACCACGAACCATCCCAACTTTTGTCTCAGAAACCACGAACCATCCCAACTTTTGTCTCAGAAACCACGAACCCTCCCAACTTTTGTCTCAGAAACCACGAACCATCCCAACTTTTGTCTCAGAAAGCACGAACCATCTCACATTTTGTCGTAGAAACTTCGAATCATCCCTTTGTCGCAGAAACCTCGAACCATCCCAACTTTCGTTGCAAACACCTCGAACTATCCCAACTTTTGTCGCAAAAGCCTGAACTATTCCAATAATTTATCAATCGGTTACAAACAAGGTTATCAGGGAGCATTTTTAAAAGTGCTTCTCATTATCAAGAAATCTGCGAAATGTAAGACGCATAAGCCCGTTATGTTACCCTCGTGATCCAGTTCGGCTAAAACAAGGGGCATACGTACACGATGTTACGATAATCCAATATGGCGACATGCAACCAGCATAACGTAATACGAGGACCATTTACCCCTGGAATAATCCCTTTTGTTCCCTCTGTGCAATGGGGTGTGTTCCCCTATAGATGGGACAAAAACCTCTCACTCGATGGATCAAGCCTCCCTATTAAAGCAGAAGTAAAACGAAGGTCCAATTATGCGCCGGAATGAGTCATTTTGGAACCAAAAATGGTGGCAATGTGAGGGGTCAGCAATCAGCGTTTCAGCCGCAGTGTAATTGCTGACGCAGGTCCACCATCCCATAGGGCATTTTCAAGAGAAAAATTGGTGAACAAATTCAAGAACGTGTCTCGACTGAACAACTGACCAGATTACGCGGCGAAAAATTCAATTGGCCAATTTGAATTCGACCATTAAAAGAAAGACCTAATTGGTCATTTTACACCCTCTCCACAAAATTGTGTGCTAACGGTAGGAAGTGATGGTCGGGTGGTGTGGCAGTAGTCTAGGTGGCGTTCGTGTTTCTTTCCACATTGATAACAAACAGGCTTAGAATATGAAAATTGAGACCACTAAAGATCGTGTTGATCTTCATAATTTTCACTATAGTTCTGACAAGTTCAGATCAATGCTTAAACTCGAAATCATGACTTTCATTTCATGAAGTTTTAGCATCAGTTACCAAGTGGTGGGGAGGAGCTCCGAGGTGGTACATGCACATACAGTATACATGCATTTGAAATTTTTCAAAGTTAATCTACAGAAGAGAAATGATACGATACAGGAGTCCTTGATTTTCAGAACACCACTAAATTACTGTTCAAGAAACGCCAAGTATTTGCACAGGGTTCATACAATTTTTTTTTTTTTGAGAATGAAATTTCCTGACTTTCCAGGTTTTCCCAGGACATTTTTGGATCTTTCCATGATAATCTAGTAAAATGGTACAAAAATTGAAACATGAACATTTTAAAACATTTATAACTCTAATAAAAACTTAGTTGGAAGAATGCTTCCTGAACAGCTTTGGCAATTTCTTTATCAACAGAAATAATGTCATTCATTTTTGTCTCGGCTGCTTTACGCATGTCTTAACAAGTTTATGGCATATGTTTGTCAGCATAATCTAGGTCAGAAATTTTCCAGGACCAATTTGAAAAGTTTTGACTTTCCAGGTTCCTTCCATGACTTCCTCAAATTCCCTGATGTTCCAGGTTTTTCAAGGTTTTTCTAGGCTGTGGGAACCCTGTTGCATGTCTATAAAATAAATGAGCATAGAAAAAGTATATTTTATCCAAATGCGGATTAATTGTATTTGTGACATGGTACTATTCAGAAGTAGGTTTGTTTTAACAGAAGAATCAGCGAATTCTTGCTCGAGTTGCGCGTTTACCGCAATAACCCAAAAGTATAAAAATAACATCGTGAAAATCAGTATAACCGTAAAGCAGCATGCTTTTATTGCGAGAAATCTCAGAATTCCTCGCAGACTAACTTCCGCGCTTTTCTCCCCATTGAGTTATGACATCTATACGACTTTTCCGTGTCATGTGATCATCAAAATGTATCAATAGACTGGCAGGACTATAAAGTGCAATACGGTTTTATGACTCCCTGCTCACGTTTTCCAATATGTTTGACCATTTGTGATGCCCTTGGGTTAAATTAAATTTATTTGTAAGTAACGATACACGCGCGTATATATTGCCAGAGTCAAATTCCGGATGGAGAATTCAGGAGTAGAAATGTCAACGAAGACAGTTGCGGAGACAGTCAAAAAATGTACATCCGCAGCATTATTTAAAACTAGAACATGTACGCATTTTATCATCATGAATTCATGCAGGTACTTGCAGCTTTTTTTGAAAAAAGTGAAATAATGCATACCATCCCAGGAATATTATATTTACATTCTCAGTGAAAATGTCATCTGCGCCTTTCTCAAGAGATGTTTAAGGCCCTGAGCCTTATTTAAAAATAACGCCATGGTGCCAAGAAATTCAATTATTCCAACCTAAATATGAGCTTATAGAAGAAGCGTACCAGAAAAAAAAAAACTAAAGCATGCAGAAACTTTCAGATGCGCTTTCTTCGCCTATACTGTAAAATTGAATTTATGAGAAACGGTCCAATTACATGGAGTTTGTAACAAGAAAATACAGTTTGCTGGTACAGTATGCCATATCTTTTAAGCATGCAGTTGGATAAAACTATAGCTTGAAACACATTAAACCAAACCAATTCTAATATTTGATTTAAACAGGTTAAAGAAGTTTCAAATATAGCGATACTTAGTTAATCACAATTTTATTTTCTCATCAACGTTTTGCCACTTCTATGCTTTCATCGGAGGCTAGACAACACGTGTAAAACAGTGTACATGAAATGTGGTAAAAAAATGGAATACAACCGAGAATTACATCGATTTCCACAAATTTATAAACTTATTAATTATATTTAAAACATTAATTAGTTTGGAATATAATTACATAATTTTAGCAACATTATAAGGTAATTGATAAAGTTAAAAAGAAATGTTGGGAATTGGTGTAATTCCCATTTTATTTACTCAATGCATGGACGTCATTGTCTATAGCTGGAAAGAAAATTCTGGTTTTAGCTATTAAACCAAGTCTCACTATAAAATTTTAAGGAATGGGACGCCTTTCAGTGAATAATTAAAACTTCAGCTTAATTTTCTCTTACCCTAAAGTTAGTTGCGATGTACATGTACTATCAAAGTAATTATCAATCCCCAATTACACTCGCATGAGGCTAATAAAGTCTCCAAACTTTGTAAATTGAATTGTAAAGTTTAGATTCTTTATTGTTCGATTTTTATACAATTCCTTTTTCCATACGAGATATCATGTATATGCAATATAAGAGGATGAGATATGCCCTAAATGCCAAGCACCAATTAAATTTACCTCTTCTTTCCTAAACTGCTAATTGTCAAAGGAGGGAAGGAAAATGAAGACTTGTTTACAGATTATGCTATAATTGGTGTACAGAAACATCATAAGGTCCGTTAAGGAGTTAATTTTCGCTAATTTCATAAAATTAGTCGGTGCAGCGTCATTAATGACTTGTCACGCAGCAATTATCTGTCAGTAATCAGGGTTTTAATGCGGCAGAAATAGTAAGCTCAAAACGTTTAGGTGATATCAAATGAAAAGAGTGATATGATGCTGTTATCGGTCAAAAAACTGGCTAAAGATGTTCAGTCAGCAATTTAAAAATAGATAGGGAGGATGGAGGATAAAACGAGTGAGAGCTAATCTGGGAAATATAAACAACAGGTGGAAATTCTCAATGGAGAAGCGAAACCAGCTGGATCCGCTTTTGAAATTTTCAAAATGGGAAGAAAATCATTTCAAGAGGGAAAAATCATCACATTTTTATCTACATCCCAGCTGACGAAAAAAAAAAAACTTTAATGCGTTTCATTTAATGCGCTGTGCCGGTAGTGAGATTATATAAAAACGAGACACGTTAGATGAAACAGCTACGACAGTCTCGTAAAAACAGCTTTAAACAATATCCATTAAAACAGCATGATAACTTAAAGTTACTATAAAAACGGCAAAAGAAGAATAAAAAATATTTTTTGGGCTTGTTCAAGAGCATGGTAACACTGTCATCTAATGGCAACGTTTCTTTTGATATCCAAACTGTCCCACGAAAAACCCACCCAATTCTGAAAATGTCGACATGAAATTAGACGAATCTTGCACTGAAGAAATGAAAAACTATAACATTTAAATTAAAAATGTTCGCTTAATGAATAAATTAGTTCCCTCGATCGTTTTAAACGAGCTCTGCTTATTACCGCGATCATATATGCTTCTTTAAAAGATGTTTTCCCATATCGCAAATATTTCAGGCTGTCATCTAGCATCTTTAATTTTCAGAAAGTGAAAATAAATTGCGCCGAGTCGGAATAAATCTACGATATATTGGTATGGGCGATAAATAACAGCTTTAGAAATTCTGTGAAATAGCCAGAAATGGCCGATAGTGCTCCGATAAGTGAATCCGAGCTAGGAAGGAAATGAGAGTTAACTATGTGGCCAAAAGCGACAGACCGAAGTACGGTGTAACATGTTGCCAGTAATCTGATGCACAGCGTGGAAGTGCCAGAAAGAGATTACTGAAAATGAGCATCCAATAGATAGGGGCTATTGGATTTATTTGGCTAAAGTGCCCCATCAAAACTGTCATGAAAGCCGAAGAATTGACAGGAAATGTCCATTGACAATATCGCTTTTATCCCCCCTATCCCATCCTCTGACTGCGCACTTTCCCCTTTTTCTGAAACTTTCTTCTTCCCCTACTTACTTTTATTTCGTTTTTCTCTCTCTCTCCCTAAGCATCTTCAACGCCATCAGATGTCTTGAATTAAAAGGAATCTAAAAGTCCCCTTAACTGTGCGCCGAGGGGACTGCCCTTTTCGTGCTGTTGCCTATTTCAATAGCACATTACTCAAAGCGAAGACGAGGCTCGAGTATGCTGGGGGATCCAGATCCATGGGGCTGATTTACGAGTCAATAATCTTAAATGCCATCTACGCATACATGAAACCGAATGCAATTCATGAGTACACTTTCCCTGAATATCAATCTGTCGTTACCGACGCAGCCACCGATATACGTTTCGTTCCAATACAATGGAACAATGTGAGAAACTGAATTATTGCATCAGTTCGAAATGGGGCTCAATATAGTAGCAATTCTATAATACTTTTGGTAAGCGTTGGCAGCCACAAGGAACCTCCCTAAATATAGTGTTGACAACTGATGAAAAAACAGAATAGCACAATAACTTAGGCAAGGATAATTTTGGAGGAAAAGTTGACATGAAGTCGTTATGCATAAATCCTATTCGGTGGAAGAAATTGGAGCTATAACTATATGTGGCCAAAAAAACGACAATCCAAAGAACTGATATAGCACAAAAGTGCAGATTTGGAATACTATTACTGTAAAGTATTGCAGCACTAGAATTTTTTAAAAAAAGTTAGCATTTATGGTATGGTATGTTAACTTACCAGGAACCACACGAGAGTGGACGTGACATTCCATTCCACACCGATTAGTTTGCATGAACATGCTGTTGTGCAATTCTGCTTCTGAGTAACATGAATCGTTAAATGTAACGCAATATGATACAGTATGTGATAATTTTTCCACCGCTCCGAAGTTTTGGAAGTTGCACGCACGACGCGCCATCCCATTGAGCTCTGGTAACCTGCAAGAGCCATTATGTGCTACTGTCTGCAATGGGATACTGTTGGCCATCGATTCGTAACGTCTCGGTGAGTGCTGATAATCGTTTATTACATGGCATGTACCAATGAGAAATGGAAAGTGAGAAACATTCTAGCCCGTTTAAATCTGCATGAATGAACAACGTACATGTATAATGAATTCATATCCCTGAAAGCTCCGAAATGGCAGGCAGCATTCCACCTCATCCTGCAGTATTGGAAATGGATAAGTACTAATTATAACAAATGCAGGCGAATTTTCTAAAGGAACAAGAACCGATCCATGTCATTTCTGCAAAGAAGCAGTGTCTGCCAGCTAAATTGAAGCCAAACCACATCAAGAAGATCGTCATATCACGTCCGAGTCACGCTTGTCAACAAGCATATAAAATTTCAGCGTTTTTTATTATTTGAATTCAACGTTCTATCCGAGTTGTTTATATAGGATATTTCTATTGAAGGCTAGTGAATCGTAATGTTCGCATCTCTACGTTTTTTAAGAATGTCGAGCAATTCCATGTCTCGATCCATCAAAGACATATCCTATAGCGGCCAGTAGATCTCTGCAAGAACTGGTGAACATTCAGTTCTCCGAGCGCTGCTAGTAGAGATCTTTATATTGTTAGCGATCAATATAGTCTGCAGCACATTATGAGCACGATATCTTCATTTGCTATTTTCTTTTCCACGCGGATCTCCCTTACTCTTCATTCCCTAACATGGACCCAAAAGCCATTTTGTCCCAGACACGGCCATTTGCGATGCATTTTCCCCACCCTAGCTGTTGACAAATCTTCCCTATCCCTTCTTTAATCCTTCAATTATTATGTCGTGTTTAATGACACGGACTAGAATTAACGGTGTACAAAGTGAATGCAACTAATCAGCGATGGAGCAACGGGGGGAGGAACTGAATTTCCATCAGCTCTTTCTTGAATGCGACTCGGATTATGCACATGTCTTCAATGGCTCTGTGCACAATGGGAAATGGCGTATAAGCATGGATTAAGGAGCCTCGAAATTTCTGCATGATTCACAACTAGCTAATAAGCGAATGAGGAAATTCTTACAGTAAATTACTCTCATTTAAAATGCTAATAGTTATGTACACACGCTAGATAAACATGAATGACAAAGTAAAAAGCCAAAAATACTTATGAACAGTGCAAGTGCCACGGTTGATGATCAGCATTGTGGATTAAGAAACTTGCATGGCATACCAAAATATATACAATAGATCAATTTCTACATACCCAAACCGCCTAAACTAATTAACGATTTACAAAAACCAACGAAACAATACGTCTGCGTTGCAATTGGGCTAAAATAACGCTTATTTTCATAAACATGGCTTTGTTATCAAACATATCGAGTATATACTTTAAGAAAATTCACTGGCGGAGATGTGGAATGCGTTTGGCCAGCAAAATATACTAACGCGATTAGGTATTCCGAGGATCGTGCAAGAATGGGGTGGCACTTTGAGCGTTGAAAGCAAACTTCCGTCAAACTTCGCTAGCTAGCATTTCTTTGTCCTTTATCCATTTCTGTCCAGAGTTTTTTGGATTTCTTGAAGGAGGACGCGTCCTGCCATTCATTGTATTGTCAGTTAATGCGACTCTCCAATCCATTATGGTCCAGAGAGAAGCTCTCAAAAAAGCCTTGTCTTTTCCATAGGCCTTACTGTAAGCACCGCGTGTTACCATGCAAGCAACGTGCTTCAATCTATTAAATGCAATTCGGTGAGAGCATTTCGCCATATTGCCGAGACTAATCTTCAACGTTTTCTTCTCATGGCGATGATTTTCATCGTTATTCCGCGCGTCGTTGTTATTCCAAGTGCGCTTCGCACTAAAAATGTTCACCCCGCACGTTTTAATCATGTGACGCGTTGGGCGGCACGAAATTTTGGTTGGCCATGCCATCTGAATGATGAAATACCACAAGATAATCATCGCGACATTGCAGATATATGGTGGAAAACAGAACCCAGATGCAAGGTGTTATATTTTTCATCAGCCCGATCTGGCCCCACTTTCGTGGGGGGGGGGGGAAAAAAACAAGAATAGAAATAAAGTTGCATCGAAGTCATAGGTAAGCAGCTTCCATATACAATTCGGTCAAGCAAATAAACTTTATATTTGTGAGGTTCACACGTGCGCTTCCTTGCTATAGGACAAATCATTTTATATACCAATTTGAGAGACCCATTTAAAAATTCAAATTGCAACTTCAAAACTGCGAAAGAAACATCAAAAACTTGGGTGACCTACGACACAGCAAAGCAGGTCGGTCTATACCAATTAAGACTTTAAGCGATTATTATATAAACAGGTCAAGAGAAAGCGCCGTTACAGACTAATAGAAGCACCACGAGAGCGATATGCACATCAATAAAACAACTCCCAAATGAGTGCTGCTTTGTGCAAATATTTCGCCGCCAATAAGTGCTAACACCGTGCCTTCCTAATTGTTGATATTTTGCTTCGGGTAATGGATTAATATCGATCAATTTCCGGCTTTGATTGCCAAAATACTGCGGCAGATGGCGCCATCTTTCATGGTTCCTGGCATTAGGTGGTGCTAGGAGGCCTTGGTAGTTTGTTTTCAATTTTATCGACTAGAGTATCATTCGTTAACACGTAACAATGTCCAAAATAAAGTTAGGATTATCCTCATACGAACACCGATAAATTGATACTTTATAATCTTGGCTTTTTAAAGCCATGACAACTCAAGTAACTCACGTAAAACAAATACTTTTGTGAGGCCCTGTACAAGCAGGAATAATTACATGTAAGCTCAATATACAACGAAACGCGTTCTTCATAATAACGGAGAATTCAACTTTAAGAAACGACAGATTAAATTTAGTTTTTTCCATTAATCAAAAACTAACGTTAATTCAACTTAAAGTAGACTTGCAAGGTTATAAGTTAGTTTTTTGCTTAATCCCCAGCAGCGAGGGGAAAAAACTAGAAAATGTTTAAAAAATCAATCTAAAAATACCACTCGGATCCAGGTTAACACTATTTCCGCTGTTTACAATTGCTAACCTAATTTGCTAACTATGTGTGGAAAAGTAACAGGAAATAAAGAATGGAAGCAAATGTTCAGCAGATATTTCCTTACAAACAACAGGCCCGTGTATCTGGGACAGACAACATGTGCATTCTCCGTGTTGTAGGAGAACGTTCTGCTAACCTTAACGCCAACTATAATGCATTTGGTGAGTTTGACTCAATGTCTCACCCATTCAATGCAGATTTTAAATACTAATCAAATTACTATGCAATGCGAATCCAACAAACTAATAGTTGTTTCCTTTTACTTTCGCTTGCTCCTTAAATGCTTTCTTACCGTATATTTATTTTGTGAAAAAAACTGGGTGGTTCAGACTGCAGGACGCGCAGATTTTCAGAGAAGTCTAAGCTTTGATATTTTCTAAATTTCATACAGAATTTTTTTTTGTGAATTCACTTCGATACTCAATTCACAACGAATCATAGCTGATAAATTCGTGCGTTTGTGGGGAAAAACCTTGAATAATATATCGAAGCATCCATTTTTAATGAGTTCAAAATTCGATGCTCAATGTTCTAAATAGAGCAGAAGATGTTCACGTGATTCAAGCTCAAAGACAGGAAACAATGGCACTCGTTGCTTTATGGGGGGTTAGAAAGTCCATTTTTATGTCCCTAATGATATCATCACGATTTAACTTCTAAGCCCGAAACATGGTTTATGGGGCGAAGGTTTGCGAAAATAAATATTAAATTTTGTGGCGTCTATTGTTCTGTCACGATGGCGCCTGCAAGTCGACATCGAGTACTCTCGGCATCTTCTATTATCGCCACTCGCTAGATGGCGCTTCTTCGCAACATTGCACTTCCTGAAACCTGCTTTTAAAGTTAAGTTTAATGCACTCGTGGCTCACTGCCAGACGTCGAGAAAAATCCCGACGTGTTCCCAGTTGCAAAGATGGGCTACTTTTTGAGCCAATTTTCATAACGACATTTTTGTGCCGTTTCACGTGAATAGCAAATAGCAGCTCACGAATGGAGAGAGCGATTGACTAAATCATATACACTTGAATCAGCTCTGAAAAAAATAAAAAATAACCGAATGCCCCAGTGACTATTGTTAGACGTACAACAGCAGAAAACTTTCTCGGAGGAAATTTCTTCCCAATGTGTAATCATGATCTCACGCTTTTTTTGCTCAACCTTCCGGCAAATAGTCATACGTGCATCCGCACCACTCGCATATATCAAAGCTAGTTTAAAGAAAAAAGCAGAACCTGTATCAAGTTTCTCTTTCCAAAATAGGAAGCCCACGTAAGGAAGTTAAAATCGGATTTAGGCTATCTACTGTACATCCATTCGCAGAAAAGGAGTCAACGAAATACACATCGACTGGAGCGATTGCATATAGTACACACTGGGTACTCCTGACAGACAGTGCCGTATTTAGAACGCCAATGTGTTCACAGCCATTTTGACAAACTGGAAAATCCATATGCGGTAACCATTTGGAGCTTTTAGCCTTTGCGTGAAGTTTCATGTTTGTTGATTTTGTATATAAACTGGGTTTTAAACGCGTGTTAAATCGTGGATGCATCCCTAATATCCGTTTCGCAACACACTATGGAACTGTTTCAGATCGAGCGAACACTTAGCGGGGGAAAGAAACAATTAATTGTGACCAACTGCATAAAGTACGACATTTTCCATTATCAACTAAAGTGCGAATTCCTCCAAATTTGCATATGATGACATTTATCGCAAACTCCAAAAATTGACCGAGGTCAACGGTCATACTTGTATATTACTTCGACAATGTTGTTATGAAATATACACAAAGACCAGTATAACGACTCCTCCCACTTTTACTCATAGGCGCCGCATATATAGGTCAAATGATTAATGGGGAACGTCGCTCACTTAAGTGAGTTACTCATGCACTCCTACTTCACTCAACAAAGTGAACTACTTCACTGAACTAGTTCATTGTTCAATACTTCGAACCAGATTTAAGTGAACTAGCGTCAACTGTCGTTCACTTACTCAATTGAGTGAGCTAGTTCTTTTTTATTCGTTCACTCAAATCATACATTATCGTTTGGCACGCGTCACTCGTTTTGGCCGTTTGTACATCAAAGGTGCCGACACGGAGTCGGCATACTGGTCTTTGGCATCGTATTAGCACACAGAAACTTTATGCAATTTCATCTTTTTATTATTATTAGGATTTAGGGGTACTCAAACAAAAAATGTGCAAATCCGCACTTTGGCAGTCATAATTAAGATCACGTGTTTAAAAAAGGTTAATTGATTTAACAACAGCATAAGCCGGCAAGGTTTATGAATTTGATGACTGATCTTTTGCCATTCAAAAGGTATTGTAGCTTACTTGTATTGAGAAAGGCAGAAGATTTCCCCGACCGATTTTGTCGCTCTCCAAACCCTTTCACGAAGATGAGCAAAGCTTAATTAGAAAGCAGCACAACAACCAACACTCCAATTGAGAAGCTAAGAGTATAATTTCACAGCGCACGCTCCAATGCATATTAATGAGATGTAATTACAAGCCTCGCTAATGTTCAGATCTAAATGATAAATATTTATTAAGTAATTACGAACCGTTATTCAGGTAAAGTACTCCAAATAATTATTTAGGAATCTTAATTAGGGTGGGCTTGAAAATACCGCAACTAGATTTATCCTACAGCTTTACGGGCCATATTCACGCATATTAAAGTATAGCGCTTATAGTGTACATTATAATCAATTCGCTGACAATATTAGGGAGTTTGTCCTCTGAACTTATGCTAAAGATGAGCCAATGATGATGCGCAACAAAGAATATAAAATAACTTGACATTATAAACATTGGGTGTTAGCACAAAGAATGCTTACTTTCGACGTGCTTCTTTCAGCTTCTTTCGTGCTTGTTTTCAGTTTCTTGTTTCCAGCTTTGTGACGCACATTGAACGCTGATATCAGCGTGATGGTCAGTGTGCTTGGTGACGCCACTGCATGCGTTGTGCTAGGTGAAATTCCGCGTAAAACCTTGCACATGCGCATTAGCATCTCATGATGAGCGCAGGACACGTTTTTACGATACATATGTGCATGGTTACACTTTTGACCAAAAGTGATGTGTGCCACTCTGTGTATTAAAAATCTGCTTTCGGATTTCCAAAAAAGAATGTTACAAACATTCTTGATAGCTTATAAGCGCTTCTTGTAAGCTAGCCCAGCCTGGCTCGGCTAAGCTTTCTTTGTGTGCACTGAACTGAACTGAAATTGTAGCCTATCCTTTTGTGCAGCCCTCACTTAAAAAGCATGCCGCATTCTTATCCCGCTTGGTGGCGCTAGTGTACGTCGAGTGGTAAGCGCCTGCAATAAGCATTCTTTGTGCTCGCACCCTATCCATGGAGAATTTTTCTCATTTTATCGATCATCTTTTATGACGAACTCGTACGCAATTAACAGAAGGTACGAAAACGATTAACTTGGGATTTTTTTTTCTTCTAAATTTCGTTTAAAATGGCAAAAGGTAGAAATTAAGTGTGGAACGAAAATCAATTAGCTAAATGAATCGGAATTTTCCGCCCCGAAAACAAAAGACGATGACGTCACCTGAATGGGGAATCCCCAGCGTGTTTCTCCAAAAACAAAAACGCCATAAAATAAGCGCTGATGAAGAAAAATCGTTGGCAAAATATCAAGAGGGCGAAAAACTTTTGTCGATCCGACCTTTAAGAAAAATGTCTCAAACAACATACGAAAATTTTGCCCCGAGGTGGCGAATTTCATACCTGAAATTATCTTCAAAAAATTCCCAAACCATTTCGAATGTTAAAAACCTCTGAATAATCCACTTTAACCAACGTTCTTGACACGCTCCATTTCCCATCAGACGTTTCGTAAAAACCTGAAAACCTCCCGATATTCAACTTGAGGGCTTTGGATCGATGATTTTCACGTATCGTTGAACAGAAACTTTTAAAAGGGAAATTGAAGAAGATTCTTGCAGTTGCTGCATGCATCTAAGATGCTTCTCCTGAGCAATGTCATCAATCGACTCAAGAAGGCTATAAATGACAAGGAAGAAACTCACGGTCATGTTCATAAACTAATCAAACTGTTTAAATAGCCGCGACCAACAGGCGCCATGTTTTCGTTCAGAGTTCGCAGATTGGTTCTTCAAAATGCGAAAGTGTTCAATTTGATGGGCTTGTTTACTTCCTCCTCATTGGCCAAAAACAGATTCTATGTCCAAATATAATTGAAAAAAATACTTAGTGGCACTAGATGGCGTTATTAGTTCATATACATGTATATCAAGCCTTCCGGCCATACACGAGGAAAGTTACATCTGGAAATAGATATAAAGTTCTGTTTTTTAGAATGTGAATTACGAGAAATGAATTGTTTTAATTTGTCAATTATAAAAACCTAAATGAAGTCTTATTACTTTCAGCTTGAAATTTTCCTTTTTTTAAAGCCATGGTTAGTAAAATGCTCAGAAATATGCGCTAGACTTTTCGGACACGCCTAAAATCGCAAAGTTTCCAGATGTAACTTTCCTCGTGTATGGCCGGCTTAAGATGAGGCATACATGTATTTCTAAATGCTAATATTTTTTTTAAATGTTTGTCCTTTAAACAATTTGGCCTTAATTATTTTAAAAAAGGTGTAATTATTGTAAGACATGGGGAATAGTCGTGGAAAATCTTTGGAACGTTTCCGTTCCATAATTTGAACGATGTAATAATCGTGGAACATTAATGGAAAGTTTTCGTTACATATTTCTATAGTCATGGGAATATTCTCATAATCCATAATCATTCGAATAAAGGAATGTTGTTGATTTTTTACAATATTTAATTAAATAGGTTGGATAATATTCAGATTTAACTTGTTGAAAACAAACGTTTGGGAAAATTTAGAAATAAATATGAAAGATAACACTTTCATAACTTCCAGTGTATTTTATTATTTAAAATTAACGCGTGGTAAATTTCTGAATTTGAAATTCACAAAACCTACATATTATCTACGGGCAAAAATGTTATTGGAAATATTGAATTTGACGCATAATACTACCTTGGAAAAACTCCAATCGAAATAGTTGACCATAACTACATGTAAAACATTATCTCGATTTATTGTATACAGTAGATGACATGTACAGTACATATATTTCTGAGTAATACATTTTATACTCTTTCTTGCAACAAGAAAAAACACAAAATCTTACTTACTTGATCATAAAATTGAATTCAAAGCACCAAAGTTATCGCAGAATCTTCGACCGTCCATACAGGCTTTGTACGTGCATTTCAAAATGACCGAAACGAAAAATGGCGAAGTGGTCAATCTGGTACATCACGTGACCAAATCAGTGTCAAAACTGCTATTTTGAATCTATGCAAATTAAAAAGTCCAAAGTTCATTGTTAAGTTGGGGGAAACAAATTGATGAAAAATTACATTGTATTTATTAAAAAAATCCCCGTTTAATTTTACATTAATTTATTTACATGTATTAATTATTTGTATTGAACAAATACCAGGGTTCCCCTAGAAATTTCCTTTTCAACTTCCCTGACTTTTCCAGGTTTGAAAAAAATTTTTCCTGACCTATGACAACGTGAAAAATTGACATATTTTCCAAAATTGACAGTGGAAAATATTTTTTTAAATTCACTAACGACAATTTCGAAAATTAACATAGAAATTTTTTTAAAAATTAAAAAAAAA
>JAQGAO010003917.1:0-16120 GCA_034697705.1 Ommatoiulus sabulosus | reverse complement strand
ACATTTTCTTGCTGCAATCGTCAGTGTTGCCAGATCCGCACGTGTGTGTAGCTGCAATCGCCAGTGCTGTCAGATTTGTACATGCGCGTAGTTTGTCCTATCAGGGGCGCACTTCCAACAGAAAGCAGTGTTCATGTATTCGCCGCCTCCGTCGCTCTGCAGGGCCTTCACCTTGCATCCGGTACGAAGCTCCACTCGTTGTTTGAAGTCCTTGAAGGCCTCAAACGCTTCACTTTTGTGCTTGAGCACAGCCAGTTCGCACCAACGGGACTTGTCATCAATGAAAGTGATGAAGTACTGTCTCCCACTGTATGTTTTGTCACTTATTGGACTGCACAGGTCCGTGTGGATGAGTTCCAAAAGCTTCCCAGCTCGCTGATGCTGATCCTTGGGAAAAGGCTGCACGGTAGCTTTCCCCGCTGCGAAGGTACGGCAAGGGAGGTTATCAGGAGTATCTCCCCACTCCAAACCTCTGACCATCTTAGTCCTACGCATGTAGTCCAAGTCAGCCACGTTCAGATGGCCGAATCGCCCGTGCCATTGCTGATGAGAAGTGCCAAGACACCTTGGCACTACCGTGGCCGCTTGATTTTTGCTTTTTCCATGCGTGAGGGCTTCGAAAGCATAGAGGTCCCCCTTGTAAGGTACCATAGCAATTGTTCTCCTATTGGGGTCCCTGATGATGGCCTCGCTTTGGAAGAATTCCACGGAATTTTCTTTGTCTTTATTTTAGCCACAGACAATAGGTTGGCCCTCAGTTCAGGTACGAGAAGCACTTCTTTGATGTTGAAGTCCCCACTGGAACTTCGAAGAAACGCGCTTTAAAGCAGTCTGTCAGGGCATCTCGGTGAGCGGTCATGTGGGACGTTGCACCGCTGTCCAACAACTACACGTCTTGGTTGTTGAATAGTGACATCAATGTCGCGTCTCCGTCCGTTTGATTTGAATTTGTTATACAACTGACTCATCGCTTGTGCTGTCCCGTTCGTCTGGACGGGCGTTATCAAGCAACTTACGGCCAACCCTTGTTGAACGCTTTCACTATCAGGGGCATTGCAGTCTGCTATTCGATGTCCGGTTTTGCCACACTTGTAGCATTTGAAAGGGAAATTGCCTTTCCCGGATTTAGGCTTCGATGTAGCTGGCTGCAAGTTCGAGTTCGCTTCTGGCGGTCCCTTGGTTGATTTTCTCTGTGGCTTCTTCGTACCAGACCCACTGGTTACCATGGCTCCTCCGTCGGTCACGTTGCTGCTGTTGCCTCCTCCCGTCCAAATTTGTTTCGTTTTTGCCTTTGAAGGATTTGCAGGCGAATATCAAGTGGAGGGAGTGCATCACGCGACTCCATGGTGCAGACCAATCTATCATATGAGGCTGGTAGCGCCAGAATTAGCAGCATGCTATAAACTTCTTCCGGAATAGCCAACTCGAATTGAGTAAGCTTTTCGGCTCGCTTAAAGAAGCCATCGAGGAAGTCCTTTTGATCTTCACGTTCTCCCAACTTCATGGTGAAGATTTCAAGCATCTTCCCCACGGGTGTCCGGTCCGCAAAAACTGATTCCAGCTTGAGCCAAGTATCTCGTGCAGTTTTGAGACTCTGCACTTGCTTTAGCTCAGAGGCTGAAATTGCCAACAACAGACGAGACTGGGCTTCATCATCCCAGTTATCCCACTGGACAACCGCATATGCATTTGCTTCGGACAATTCTGGACGGACGCTGTCCCCGTTAACCACTCGCCACACTTTGGCAATTTTGAGGACACACCTCATGTGAACCTTCCAGGTATCATAGTTCGCCCTCGTGAGTTTCTCTATCTTGGTGTAAGTCGACGTTTTATAGAGTTTCTGTTTTCAAATCGCGCGTCGCACCGTATCTTTGAAAAAAACTCAATATGGTAGACACACCACCAGTGATATAAATCGTGTTATAAATAATAGGTACACTCTTCACAAGAATATATAATTTGTTAGACACTTTGCCACGAGGTGGCAAACACTTATCAGAGCAAACAGCCAGATAAAGTACAATAGGCGCAGTGGAAGCGTGCTGGGTTCATAACCTGTTGTTAAATTCAGTACAACTTGGGAGCGCACAGAAGCTCCAACCAGCAGTTAATGGAAATTTGCATAAACGAAAATTTTAACTAGCTTCCAATGTTACCTATCACACTTTAAATGGGGTGGTTTCGAGCTCTGGGACTTCAGCTCTAGCATGCATTTCAATAACACAATTAAAACACTCCTAGAAACAGAATATGGGTTCCACAGTTAAACACATTAACTGTGGCTTCTGTTTAAACTCGCTCCAGGATTAGGACCCTGGAGTGCTACAAGGAAACATGCTTCACAAACTATTACTAGGGGGACAAGAGCTAAACTTTACATACCATGAGGTGATCTCTTCACTTTAAAAGTACCATTCCAAATCCTTTCTGGAGTTTCCTAAAAACATGAGAATAACATACGCCTCCAAGTATTACAGCTTTATGGTGCCGTGCACTATATTGAAAAACGTTTATTCAGTTACTACTTGGGACAACACATATCCCAAGTAGGTTTAGCAGCACGTGGGGCGTACACACAATAAGCCTCACTTAAAAAATACACTAAAGTTAAAGAACACATTCACATACAGTAGTTCAAAAATAATTTCCAAATTGCAAAACATATTTACCAAAGAAAAACGTTTTTTGCCCCAGGTTTCCTATGAATCTGTTCTGTTACACGTTTCCAAAAACTTATCCCACTAACACAAAGTGGTCAAGTCTACACACACAGTGTATGGAGAGAAACGTCCTTTCTTCAGGTAGTTCAAAACAGGAAGGAAGAAAAAGTACCAAAAGGTGTGGGGTCTACAAAAAAAACTGACAAAAGCATCACGGGAAACCTGGTGGCCAAAAGGGGACAACCCACAAGTCCATGGCGCTCCCCTAATATTTAAAATTCTCCCGCCGTTTTTGGGGATTCGAATCTGGATGTTGGGTGAAGCGCCGTAATTAATTTGCTAACACTTAGCTTGGCGCGCTATTTAAATCTGTAATATGCGCCGGGACACTTAAGTAATTAGTATTCATTACACTGACATGACTTCATGCAAATGTCACGCCCCACGTGGGATGTTCAGGTGAACACCAGAAATAACATGCGCGGTGTTACAGCACCCTGTAACCGAATGCGCACATCTCACGTAGCTGCTGCCAACCCGAAATTAAAACACATGCAATTAAACAACATTTATTACTAGCTGCCTAAGTTTCCTAGTTTCCCTTAAATTATTATAGTTTTCATTAGTTAGTTTACCTAATTGGTTCTCATTAAACCCTTACCTACTGTTAAATCCTAAACATTTATACAGTTTAATTTAAAATTTGTTTAACATTATTTTTGAGGCACTCCACAGTGTGCCTCCTGCGTAATTGTTGACGTCTGTTGCCAGGCAACCCCAGCATCCCGTATAAATCTGGGGGAGCGCCAAAAACGAATATGGCTTTTGGCATCAAAGGGTTAAACTTCCAAAATAGCAAAATACGAGCTAGATAAAAATGGAGAAAAGCCAAAATGACGCAGCTGGGAACCAAAGGGTTACCCAGGCTGCTCATCCCAAAAAGGCCATAGCCAATGCTATTGGCTTAGCCAAAAATGGTAAACTGAAATTTTTTTGGCTTTCAACAGCAGAGTGGAACCAAAGGGTTATCCACTTTTCTGTATAAAGCCAGCAACAAATTTCAGAAGAGCCAGAAGTTCTAGGGAAGCGATGGATGACTTAGCCGTCTGAACTGAGGGCTAAAAACTCCTATTTCTCTCCACTCTTAGGAAATCTCTACCGTCTGTACTGACGGTATTTGAAATCCTTCGAGAGGAGATGGCTAAAAGTCAACTTTTCAGATTAGCATGGGAAATCATAACCGCCTGAATTGACGGTTATTGAGATCCCTGAAAGGGAGTTAGGAAATTGCTTCTCTGTTTTTGGCTGCTCTGTTTTTTGATCCTCTTAATTGGAGAAAGTGCTTAGCCACTTTCAATGTTGTTAGCTCAGTTAATCTTTGCGTTACTTATTTCAGGAGTTGATGACCGTTTGTACTGACGGTTTTCAGCCCTGGTCAGTGATACGAGAAATGTTACGATTGAGTGTTAATTGAAATCCAAGCCAAGGGATATTAAATAGGAGTTTTACCAGTGTTAAATTTTTGAGTGTATATCGTAAGAAGTTTGTCACACTTGCTTAGGTGAGAACTTGTAACATGTATTTGAATAATAACCAATAATGTATGTAAATACTAACACTTTTTAAATAAAAATATTTTGTATGATATTACAAACTGACTGCTCCAATTTATCGGGTCTTCACTGGCCTAAATTCCAACCGGACCTTTTCTTATTTTAATCAGGGGATATTACATGCATGATAATTACTAATGCAGGTACTCCCCCTAGGGTTTAACAAATGTATTTTTTTTAATTACGTGTAACTCCAATTCGAAGGAACGTGTTTTTGAAATTGTTCTATTTAAATGAACGTTTCTTAATTCTATCTATTTATTAGAACGTTTCTGGAACATTTCCATTTAAAATCAACGTATTGAAACAGCTCCATTTAAAGGAACGTTTTTGAAATCTAAGGCTTTTGAAAAAAAAAAATTCCATTTCCATCCAGTTCATCCAAAAAAGGGTTCCATTTAGCAAAAAAAACAAAATGATATAACGTTCCGAATGCTAGGAAAAAATTCCAAAAAACTGACCTCCTTCCATTTTCCTTGACTTTCTCGCTGTCCGCCAGGCCCTCTTCTCGGAAAGCGCCAAAGACATCGGCGGCGATCAACTACAAAGACGAGACCAGAATCAAAGGAAGGAAGCATGAATTACGCGTCCAGAAATCTCTGGAAAAAGTCGGTCTATCAGGACCGCGCGCAAATTTCTCGGCGGCCCGAGATTGTACCGGACCAGGACGTACCTCCGCCCACTTGGAAGAACAGTAGGCCGCCTGGTGTCCTTCCACGAAGATCTTGGAAAAAGAACACGGATGGGCGTCGTCCTTGTTCAGCTCGAAGGGCATGAAGTACGGCCACAGGCGACGATGGATGTCCAACCAATAATCCTTTCTACGGGCGAGAAAAGAAAATTTTTAAGGCCTTAAAAATCCATGATCGAAGAAATTTCTCCGGAGAACACAGGGTTCTACCGGAAATTTCATTTTCAACTTCATTGACTTTTCTAGGTCTTAAAAAAAAATTCTCAGACCAATGTCATGATAATCAGTCAAAAATTGACATATTTTACTCTAAATGGACGAGGATAATATTTCTCAACATTTACCGATAAAATTTTGAAAATTAAAATTTAAAAATTAAAAAATCAAATTTGCGTGAATAATTTTTTTGCAGATTTGACAATTGTGTGTTCGGATAACGCGGAAAGTTTTGCAAAATTGTACTCTGAAAACGTGGATTTTTTTTTGCAAATTTGAACTCGGAAAACGTGGAAAAACGTTCAAATTGGTGCTCGGAAAATGTGCAAAATTTTGAAAATTTGTTCTCGAAAAAAGTTGAAACTGTTGCAAATTTGTACTCGGAAAACGGACATTTTCTTCAAATTTGTACTCCGAAAACGGACATTTTCTTCAAATTTGTGCTCGGAAAACGTGGAATTTTTGTTTTCAAATTTGAACTCGGAACACGTGGAAAATTTTGCAATTTTGTCCTTAGATACTGTGGAAAATTTTGCAATTTTGTCCTTAGATACTGTTGCAAATTTTGTAAACTTGTACTCGGAAACGTGATAAAAATGTTCAAATTTGTACTCTGAAATTGTAAAAATGTTTCCAAATGGGTCCTAACTCCGTTGACTTTCCCTGACTTTTTCAAAAAACAGTAATTCTTCCCTGACTTCTCCAGGCATTTTCAAGTTCCCTGACTTTTCCAGGTTTTCCAGGTCCGGGGGTACTCTGAAAACCGATCAAGCATGACCGTGCCCGGAGTCTCACCTCGTGTACACTTCCAAATCAAGGGCGCCGAGGTACAGTTCGTGAGTCAGATCGTAAGCGGTCAGATGATTCCTTGCTAGAATCGCAAAAGAACACGGGCCATTAGTCAAAAATCAGGTTCCGTTTCATGGATCGATCGCGGATCGTCTTCGGGACGAGACCTCGGATGGCGTTGGCGCAGACGTCCAAGGGCAGCGGCTGCTGGCTGTCTCGATGCCGGCTCAAGGAACTGAGCGTCTTCGGATCGGTGAGCCAGTGGGCCATGAAATGACCGCACACGTGCACCGCGTCCTATTCCACGTTGGTGGTGCCGGCGGCTTCGCTCTACGGCACAGTGGTCAAGATGTGCTGCAAGGTGCTGCCGAACTGAAACGTGAAAAAAAGATCACTAAAGTTTAAGATCGATGATCGACATCCCGATCGTCGGCGGTCGTTCATTGCTCGCATTGCGATCGGGGTCACTTTCCGGCATTTCGTTCTCAATCGGTCACTCGCCGAACAAATTCCGATCGCTATCACATTTTGATCGAGACCGGTAACTAGACGACGCCATTCCGAAGATCAGGATCTACGCATCTGATCAGGATCGAATACTCGATGACAGCATTCTCAAGTGACAATACATCTCTTCACTGATCACGAGTGCTTACCGATGGCACGTTCACTTCTCGATCAACTTAAAATGATCGGTCCATGACCGTTAAACGATGCACGGATCTTGTTCCATTAAATTTGGTTCATCATTCCGAAAAACTAAGGTGCCGTACTGATCGACATCCTGACTATCCTTTGGCGCAGTTGATCGATCGCGTTACGATCGGGGTCACTTCCCATCATTTCGTTCTCAATCGGTCACTCGCCGAACAAATTCCGATCACGATCACGTTTTGATCAAGACCGGTAACATTTCCAGGTCTTCACTGATCAGGAGTGCTTACCGATGGCACGCTCGCTTCTCGATCAACGTAAAATGATCGGTCCATGAGCGTTAAACGACGCGCAGATCTCGAGTAAGCGGTAACGCTCTAGTTCCATTAAATTGGGTTCAACGTTCCAAAAAAACGACAAACTAAGGTTCTGTACTGACCTTCTCAAAAAGCGAGACGACGTCGGACAACGACAGCAATGACGGAACGCCCTGGATCGGTGGTTGCAGACTGAAGATGAGAAACGCTAAAGGTTTCACGCCCAGAGTCACATCGATCTGAAAAACGAACCGAAAAAATGGGGATATGTAAGTGATCGTTATTGATAAAAATGTTATCCGTAATGTGAGCAATAAGCACCCAGTCACAATCAACAGCCCGTAAGTGATCATTATTGATCAAAATGTGATTTGTAATGTGACCGATAGGCGCCCAAAAACGCGAGGATGTAATTGTAATAAACGAGGAAAAACTCCTTTGAAAATTTAGCAACATTTGAGGAAATTTAAACAAAAACTGGAACCGGATCAAAAATAACTCCAGTAAAAACCGGAGCGAAAGCTACATTTCGTGGCGATGTTGAATGAACTCACAGTTTTGAAGACTCGAACCATTTCGTCCGAATGCTGCAGCATGAAGAGGTTCTTGGCCGTGCTCCAGGCGTAATCCAGAGGAAACAATTGCTTCTCCAAAGGTTCCAGAACCGTAGAAAACTCTTTCAGGCGTCTCGGGATCTGAAAACCGATAAAAATTATAAAAAAAATGACAAAATCGCATCTTTGGAGCTTTTTTCTTGTCAGCTCGCGCGTTCTTACCCCGCAACTGCTCTTCGATGCGGCACAAGCGGCTCTCGTACTCGATGTCCCTTTTGCCCACGCCATGATTGGAACAGTTTTCCGGATTGATGGCGTTGAAGTTGGGGCGGAACCGGTCCTCAGAAGGGGGTTGCATTCGGCCGTATCGATGGGAATTTCTGGCAATCTGAAAAAGAAACATAATTTTGGAAATTGAAAATGATGAGGAAAACATCATTTGTCGCTGAACTTTTACCGAGTCGAGCATCTTCGGATCCAAAATTTAGAAATTCGAAAAGCACCGAAAGGGGATGTAACCTTAGAAAAACGGTCAGAAATTTCGCAAAAACATGGCGCTTCATGCGAGAAAACTCGTACGGACAACGCCGAGATCGAGTAAATCCATACTTTCGGACCACGTAGCCTACTATTGCCCGGCGCAACATTTTGATTTTCTTGGTAAAACAAGTTACAGGGGCTATGTCAGAGTCACGGCCGTTAATTGGTCATTTGAAATGTAGAAGTATTCACTTTGGATCGCCATTACTGCATTGAATTTCCCCGACTTTCTCAAAATCAAGCCATTCTAACCGAGACTTTTTCAGGTTTTCCAGGTCTGGGGGAACCGTGGCGTATTACCTGCTATCACTCGTGGTTTTTCGATTATTCGAGGAAGTCTGACGTACACTTTTTTGGGGCACTCGGATTTTTACCGAGGTTTCAAGTTCCAAAACGAAAGACGTAATTCTACGTAGTAAAATTAAATGCTAATCATTTCAGTGAGGACTATTTCATATCATGACCAAAATTTCAACAACTACGAGCCAATACACCCGTCCTAGTGGCAAGACCGTTGGACTCGCGTATAGTTTTCTAAACTGCTTTTTCTACCGGATAAGACTGAAGTTTAATACGCCACTCAAGAACACGCTCGAATTGATCGATCTACATCGAAAGTGCGGTAAACTAGAGCAGCTCCGCGGCTTTACCGTGGAATTTCGGGGCTTTTAAACTGCACGTTATATCTTGAACTTAACTTAATTTTACCAGAAATGATTTAGTTTACCAACTCGCATCATTTCTAGTAAATTTGCGTAATCACCTATATAGCGAGGCTCCCCCAGAAATTTCATTTTCATTTTCCCTGACTTTTCCAGGTTATTTTCAAGTTCCTTAATGACTTTTGGAGATCTTGGGAAAACCCTGGCATAGGCCTAGTGTGTAGTGGGCTTTAGTGTTACCAGAAATCACTCAGTTATTACTCGTATATAACGAGTCCAGACGGCTAGATTACTGAAAAAATATAACTGCATGACAACAACTTCACAAATAACTCATGAACAGTCCTGTATGTATAGCCTCAGACTGCGAATTAAGCTAGCTTATATGTAACAGCGTGCAACTTTACTAAAAACGCAAGTTGTCATGATTAACTAAGCACTCGATCGTGGCTTAACGTCAAACACGCCAATATATTTTCCCCAAAACATAAAACAAATTTAAAGAATCAACGAGCCGATGGATGTTCGAAGCATGGATCCGAAATGACACCGGCAACAGTCGCCATACAAGCGCGACAAACGACCGAAAAAACTCATTTTAACCCGGCGGCATTCCGCCCAATCTATAACGAAAACTTACAGCAGCGCGTATCCATTTCTATCGGGCGTAAAATACAATTTAACAGCAGTTAAATGTGGGCATCTTCTTCTCAACGAGGAAGTCGCCATTTTTATTTCAAAAACAACCGAAATTTCGAGTTTTCGGCAACGCAGATCTCGCCCAATCTAGCTCTTCGATTTGTATCTGTTTTCGGTGAAGCAGTTCTTGACAGATTTGGCGCGAAATACGCTCTTAGTAACGTTATAGAACGAAATTAACCCGAATAATAATCAATTCAGGGTTCCCCCAGAAATTCATTTTCAACTTCCCTGACTTTTACAGGTTGGAAAAAAAATTTCCCTGACCAATGACAACGTGAAATATTTATATATTTTCCAAATTATTCAATTTCTATATTTTCCCATTGGACAGCCTGCTAGCGAGAATCCGTCTGCTTCACGCTCCTGTTATTTACGGAGCTCTATAAAGGAAATTGTCTGACAAAAAATGTTTCGGCCACAAATTTTTTGTCGGGTAAACGGTGTACGAGATTTTTCGCTAGCGCTTCATTTTGAAGAGTATCCCTGAACGAGAAAGAAATGAAATCCCTAACAAACAACTATTAAAGCGAGTTGACCAAATCGCGAAGTTAATTGTCTCGATCTCTTCTTTGACTATCCCATGATCGAGTGGCTAGTTGTAATTTATCTCCATGATGTAGGCTTTAAATTCATTTCCACGAATTAGCCGTTCATCCGCTGTCATACACGAGGAAATTTAATTATATGGGATGAGTTACCAAATTTTAGACTTGTCCGAAAAGCCACGCGCATATTTCTACGCATTTTACTAACCGTGGCAATTCACATTCTAAAATGGCGCGTGTTTCGTATTTGAGAACGAAATGAATACTTACTTTTAACATTCGATGAAAAACATATCCAATCGTTGATTATGCTCCAACCGTGCGCCGAGGGTATTGGATGGCGCAAAAATACATTGTTTCAGAAGTAATAATCGTAAATTTTCTCCCCCAGCTGTGTATAGTTTCATTAAAGGCGTGGTATAAATATATCATTACACGTACGCGAAAACTTTGGCAACAAAAATGTAGTAAATTTTTAATGATAACGATGAACATGATTTTCAATTAGGCTAATTACAAGAAAAGATTGGCGTCGAGGTAAGAACACAACTCGCACTCGTTAGTTCGCGTAATTCGTGCAACATTCGAGGGATTTTGAACCATCGAGATACAAGTTTCCTCGAATTCGATTTAGCACGTGTGCAGTTTTGCCATCAGACACGCAGATAAATACATACATTATAGAGCGCCAAAAAACATGTTTAAAAAGTTACGTGAATTAAGAGCGCTTAAAATTATTCCCAAAAGTCGAGACATAAGTATAAAAGACACATGAGACGTTACATAAACTAAAGTAACTTGAAATTGCACGATTTTGACAGTAGGCCGGCTAAACAACGTCTGGCATTAATTAATCAAATAGGCACGCATTAAATTAATCGAAGCAATTTTTCATTTCCGGATACTTCATTTTTATGACGTTGATATCGACGCCAGAGTAGATCTTTTCGAAAGCGATTAAGATCCTAAACCATTTCTTCATCAGTATAACGTCTTGTCGTGATGTTTGGTAAATGTTGATCAATTCAGCCACCAGTCTTAGCGCCGTTGAGTTGAGGAAAGTGTCCGCTGTTATGATACTGGTGCCATTGTCGAGCGATTGGAGCATAGTGTCAAGCTTAAATCCGAGGAAGTGTAAACATCTTTCGTATTCCGTGATTTGGTACGCATCAGTGAGAGGCGTGCCGCATACATTTTTTAGAAACCATATTCTGTAGGCTGAGATACTCGCTCTCACGGGTATGGGCTTGGAGGTGACCTCCAAGCCCATACGCTTGAGAGCGAGTATGGATGAGTAGTGGCCGGAGTAAGTACAAATTAGGTCGGTGGTAATTTCTCCAAGAAGCTCGTGCATTTGGGCAACTTCTGGCGCATCCCGAGGCGTTTCTGTATTCAACTTATGGGCGAGTTCGTTGAATGTTTCGTACTTGATTCGCCGTCTAGTAAGTTTTTCTTCCGTCACCTCCTCGTCTACAGAGCAGCTCCAACAACCGCAATTCACACCATTCGTCACGACTGCGCTTTCCTTAAAGGTGTATTCGGAATCCCAGAAAACGTTGGCCAGAAATACTTCATCGCCTCGTTTGATTTCTGTCGTTGCCCTGACCACCAGCACGTTATTGAATTCTTGAACGACTGCATTTGGAAGGCACGAACGTCTGAAGTTGGCGATGTGGGGATAAAATCCCCACCCGGATATACACACGTGCTCATTTGCAATAGCGAAGTTGATCCGATCTTCGTTGCAGCCGTTTCTGTATATACTTTCTTTGAGAATCGATGAGATTCTCTCGACGTCGACGATGGGCTCCTGTTTCGTGTCAGGATCACAATATAGGCGTAGCAGGTCATCTTCAACCTCACTTCTTCCATCAAAGTGGTTGTAGATAATGAAGCCGAATGTTTCGGGGTTTCCCTCGATGAGACGAATCAATCGATGGGTAACATCTCTCCTGAACACTTCAATATTGTACACCTCGAGTTTTTCTAATGGTTTCCAAACAAATCCTATCGCTTTGGATACCAAGAGGAGACTTCCCGGTTCAATATTTGTCTCCGCGACCATGCTGCGTCCGTGGCGTTCATTTTTAACCATTTCCAGTGGGCCCATGTAATCCGCGCAGTCTATATGTTGCGTGGGATCACTGTGTCTAATGCTATACAATTCCGCCGTGTCCAAGACACGGAGACTGTCGCGACATCGTTCAAGCCCACTTTGGATGCCGATCTTGAGAGCTTTCTCGTCCTCGGCGGCGGCGGCGGCGGCGTCGTCCTCGGTCTCCACTTCGTCAGAATCAGGCTGGTCAGAATCGTCAGTACTGGAACTCTTCTTCTCGGCGGCGGCGTCGTCCTCCATCTCCACTTCGTCAGAATCAATCCAATCGTCAGTACTGGAACTCTTCTTCTCGGCGCTTTTGTTTTTTGCTTCATGTTCTATATTGATCAGAACTTGGCACGCTTCAAAATGTCTTAGCGCCTTCTCGTACTTCCGAAGTTCGAAGCATGCGTGCCCAGCCATCGAAAGCCCTTTTTGGTTTTTCGGGTCAATTTGCAATGCTTTCATTGCAAAACTCAGAGCATTATCGTAGAATTGTTCCATGAAATTGGTGTCGGCCAAATCGAGATAAACATCTCTCGTGCGCTCGTTCAAATCTTGCAACGCGAGAATTAAGGCTCGTGAAGACAGCCGAAACATGTTGGAGCTCTTAAATAATCTTCCACGCTTGTGCATTTCAATTGCTCTTGTTAGATTATCATCAGCTTCAACAGTATCTCCGGAGTAAAATATGATTTTCCAATCTATCCCGTCAATCAACCCGAAATCTTTGTGTCCCTCGTAGAGAATAACAATATCAGACGGGGAACAGCAGAAAATCAAGCATTCTCCTGTCTGTTCTTGGTGAATGTACGGCTCTTTCAAAATAAACGGCGTCCCTTCAGAAACATCGGTTAGGTAGCTTTCTTCGTTGCTACCACAATGAATAACGACGGCAAGTATCGAAAGGAATCCACTAGGATCTTCCACGACGGTAAAAAGAAGACCCCTCTTTTTTTCTTGAAAAGGATGTAGTGTTCGCAGTAGCAGGTATACTTCTCGGTTATTCCCATTAACGTGAATTGCATTAAGATTAGTTCTTCTAAGATTCATAAGTGAAGTCACTGAAGTGGCGTAGTTTAAAACTACTCCAGTCACAATTTTATCGGAGCACCAGCCTGATCCCTTGTAATGCTCTGAAGCGCACAATTCGTGCACATTTTCAACGAAATTTGGTTTTCGTCGACTCGGGGTTGAACCTGAAGCCGCCTGAGCAGATTTGTTTAACCCAACGGGTAAGGAGTTGCCGCCCTCAGCCATCCTGTGGGGAAAAAAAATTATTACGGATAAGTAATTTAATTCAAGAAAAAGATTTAAAAGTAAATTTTTTTAATCCCTTAGGGAGGCCCCGTTAACCCTCTCTCCCGTACGTGTAAATTAATATTCAAAATGGAAAATAATGCGAGTATTGGAATAACGTAATTAAATTGCACAGTACCTATTAAATACGTTCTTACCTTATGTGTTAAGATGTACAAAATCCAAATAACGATGGCTCGCGACCCAACTGTCTCGACTCGACGTTGAACAATGATAAAACTAACCAAACAGTAGCAGACGCGCTGACATGATTTGAAGGACATCGGATTATAATTTTGGAATTTGTGATATTTCGCAATTATACGCGCATTAATTAGCTGTGAACAAAATTTTGGCTGGACGTCGTCTGCTTGTTCGAAAAAAGTTTTGGCTGGACAGTTCAAATCGTCTGTTACGAGTAAAGTTTTAGCATCCCCTTAATGGCACCCCTTTGGCATTGACAGAAATATTTTGAAAATATTTCATCGATCATTTTTTTTTTGGTGTGAAAATTTATTCCCTGCGAAGGTTGAGACTTTGTCCTCACGATCTGTTGAAAAATTTACAAATTTGGAAACTGTAGAAAATTTTACAAATCTGTACTCAGAAACAGTTGAAAATGTGTGCACCCGTGAAAACGTGGAAAATTTCGCGAGTATGTTTTCGGGTACTGTTGAAAATTTTGCACATTTTTTTTGGAAAACAGTCGAAAATCTATCAAATTGTTTTTAAAAGTTTGCGAATGTGCCTAGTTTGTTTAAAAATTAGTGTGCAAATACAGTAGTTAAAAATTAATTTTAAATTGTGACAATGTTGAATTTCCCTAGCTTTTCCAGACATAAGTTCTGTGACTTTTCCAGGTAAGATGGAAATTCTAATGAAAGGATTAATGATAGGGGTAACCTACATTTTCAAAAGTAATGATGGGCAAACCTATACGTAGTCAATACTAATGAAAGGATTAACGACGTACGCGATCAATATAGTCAGTACTAATGATGGCACGCGTAACCACACCCCCAATTAGCAAATCACCTCCTAGAAATGATGTCAAAATTTGGATTTTCAGCATTCCTGGCTATCATTTTACCCTACACGATAATTCTTACTGTCACATTCAAAAGGTATTCACAGCATTACTGAACGTGTGCAGTACCCCGAAAACATCCATCTTTACATTTAAATATAAAATAGGAAATGTATGTATCTATATATGTATGTGTTAGGTCAGCTGGAAATTTCCGATTAAATCGAAAAGCTAATTCAAATACTCTAGGGTAAATTCTCTGAAAAATCATTACGAAAAACTACGCGTGAACTATGCAAAAAAGCTCATTCTATAAACTCATTATACGTAATCTTAAAATGTAATTTAAAAACTGAAAACTCATTTCAAATACTTTGAAAACTAGGCAAGTTTACTCTAAAAACTTATTCTAAAAACTTTCAAAACTATAAGTTAAAAAAAATACGACAAAATTAATTTAAAAAAAAACAGAAAAAAATTAATTAAAAAAACTGACAATTTTTATTTTAAAAAAAAATGAATTTTCTTTTATGAATTCAATAAAATTAAATAAAAGGTGAATTAAATAAAATCATCATCATCCTTTTTTCCACTTAGGGCTTTGAATTTGGCCAGAATTTGTTGTTGTTCCTCATTGTTTTGCTCGAGTTTTTCCCTATGGCTCAAAAAGTCGTCCAGGGTTTGGTCAAAACAAAACGTTAAAATATTTTGTAAAAAGTATCAAGGATTTTGAAAACATTGCAAGTTTTTTTTAAAAAAAAATGGCCAAAATGCTGAAAAAATGGCCAAGGATTTTTCAAAAAGTTAAAAATGTTTCTGTAGAAATTAGCAAGGATTTTGAAGACATTTCAAGTTTTTTAAAAAAAACTGCCAAAGATGCTGAAAAATTGCCAAACATGCTGCAAAAATTGCCAAAGATTCTTCAAAAGGTTAATGTTTTTGTAAAAATTATCAAGGATTTTGAAAACAATGCAAGTTTTTACAAAAAAGTTGCCAAAAATGCTGAAAAAATTGCCAAGGATTTTTCAAAAAGTTAAAAGTGTTTCTATATAAATCATCAAGGATTTTGAAAACATTTGAAGTTTTTACACAAATTTAAAATGTTTCTGCAAAAATTATGAAGGATTTTTAAAAAATTGCAAGTTTTTTTTTCAAAAAAATTGCTAAAAATGTTGCAAAAATTGCCAAGGATTTTTCAAAAATTTAAACTGTGTTTGAAAAAATTATCAAAGATGTTGAAAAAATTGCTAAAGATGTTGAAAAAATTGCCAAAGCTTTTGCAAAAATTGCGAAGGATTTTTCAAAAAGTTACAATATGTTTCTGTAAAAAGTATCAAGGATTTGGAAAAATTAGAAAGCTTTTTCAAAAGAAAATGCCAAAAATGTTGCAAAAATTAGCACGTTTTTTCAAAAAAAATGCCAAAAATGTTGCAAAAATGGCCAAGGATTTTTCAAAAATTTAAAAATTTTTTGAAAATATTATCAAAGATTTTAAAAAAATTGCCAAAGATGTTGTATAAAATGACAAGGATTGTGCAATATGCTGGCCATGCCATTCGATGCTTCGGCCATGTTCGGCGAGGATTCGGCTGAGCTCCGCGAGCGCTCGTTCATGTTCGGCTCCTCTCGCCATCACTTCGATCGCCTTTCGGTCGAGCTCGGTTCTTCTTCGGCCAAACTCGGCATTCGCGCGTCTCAACATGGTGGAAATCCTCGAAGACGCCATGTTGGAGTACCGCTGCTAGTGACAAAT
>JAQGAO010003916.1:0-16120 GCA_034697705.1 Ommatoiulus sabulosus | reverse complement strand
AACGGTTTTTGGCGTTACCCCACGCCATACACGTGTTAGGCTTAACACGTGCATCCAGGAACGCGTTTTTCCATGCTTTGGAAATAATCACAAGGAAAGGAACAAACTCGGACTGAATTTGAATATGGAAAGCTTCTAGGAAATCCAGGTTTGGTTAGAGAATCGCGCCACGTGTGGTTTAAGTATTTATTTCGAATCCACCTCAACACGGTGGACCCGGAGAAGGTCCGGGCGGTGTTGGCCTTCCCGATACCGACGAACCGGTCGGCTGTTCGTAGCTTCTTGGGCCTCGCCGGGTATTACCGGCGGTTTATACGGGACTTTGCTCGGGTTGCAGCACCCCTCATAGCACTCACTAGCGAAGCGACGCCTTTTCAGTGGACGCCGGGTTGTCAAGCTGCCATGGAGGATCTCCAAAGGGCCTTGATTACTGCGCCCGTCCTAGCTATGTTTGACCCGGCACAGACCTTGTCCCTGTATACGGACGCGTCGTTGCAGGGCCTGGGTGCTGTTCTGCAACAGGGAAACGGAGACCAGTAGCGCTCCCCGGGAAATAAGTTTCCCGTTATTTGGTGACTGAGTTAGAAGCCCTCACGGTGGTGTGAGCAACGGAGAAGTTCCGCCACTACCTTTTGTGTAACCCATTCACAATTGTGACAGACCACCATGCCTTGTGCTATATCCGGAATGTTAAAAACCCCTCGTCATGGCTTGGCCACTGGGTGGCCAAACTAGAGGAATTTTCGTATGTGGTGAAGTATCGCAAGGGCGAGTTACATCGAAACGCGGACTGTTTGAGCCTCTTTCCCGTCCTTGCCACACCGCAAGAGGCTGACGACGATGCCTATTTGTATTTGCTGTCCGCTCCGTTGGATATTGCGGCGGAGCAGCACAAGGATGGTGGCCTGGAGGATCTCCGTCGCCGTGCACCATCTCCCCCCGCTCCGAGGGCGGCTACGTTGTTCTCGGGGATGTGTTGTACCATTTTGTGGCGAGATATAGCCCGAGACTTTTGGTGGTGGTGCCGGAGCACCTGCGACTTCAGGTGCTGCGGGAGTGCCACGACGCCCCCTTGGTGGGCCATTTTGGGTCGTCGAAGACGATGGCGCTCATTTCCAGAGGGTATTGGTGGCCAGGGTGGCGTCGAGCAGTCACGCGGTATATGGAGTCGTGTCCGGAGTGCCAGAGGAACAAGCTCCCACGTGTGCCCCCGTCGGGGTTCTTGGAGCCCATTGCGGTGGGCGAGCCTGCGCAAAAGTAAGCTTTCGACTTTATCGGACCGTTGCCGAAGGCCTCGCTGGGGATGTCGTTCGTGTTGGTGGCGGTTGACTTTGCCACCCGGTATTGCGTTGCCTCGGCGGTTCGTAATCAGAATGCCGCTACCCTGATTCGTTTTTTTACTCGTTTATTTTCCCAATTCGGCGTTCCGAAGTATCTAGTGTCGGACAGTGGTACGCCGCAGACGAGTCTAGCCTTTCGGGCTTTTGTGCAGGACAATGGGGCCGAGCACCGCTGCTCCACCCCATACCATCAGCAGGCCGACGGTCTAGCGGAGCGGACGGTGCAGACGCTGATGACGATTTTCCGAACCCGGTTCTTTGCCTCCGCTCCGGGCCGTGACTAGCCTAGCTGGTTGGACTTGGCTGTGGCTGCCTACAATTTTGCTACGCAGGCGTCCCTAAAATTCTCTCCCGCTTACCTTATGTTCGGGTTTCAGCCGTGGGTGCCTTTGAATAATGTGTTGACCCCGATTCAGGTGGGGCCCACGCCGGTTTCATTAGCTCAGGCGCGGACCCAGGCACGTCTGAACCTGGGGGCTGCCCAGGCACGCCAGAAGCGCCACTTCGATGCGCGGCGCCGACCCTTGGCGTTCGCTGTTGGTGACTGGGTCCTCGTGCGGGACCTGGCCCCGGCTTGTGCCGGGGAAGGTAAGCTGAAGATCCCATACCATGGCCCCTACCAGGTTGTTTGCCAGTTGTCAGCAGTGAAGTCCGAGGTGCAAGACACTCGCCGGGGCGCTCCGGCGGTGTCCGTATGGCACGTGGCAAATTTAAAGAAGTATGTCCCCCGGGATGCAGGTATCGCTTTTTTCTGCGTTTTCCCCTTGTCCGGACCCGGTGGCCCGTTGCATGTGCGTGCGCCCGTAGAGTGTTTTCATTTGTGTTATTGTATCGTTTATGTGTTGCATTAAGACCCGAGTTGTTTCGTCTTGTTTCGTTTTCGCCGTGTTTTTAGCCTGTTGAGAGGCGTGTGGGGTTGCATGTGGCTTCCCAGACGGATTTCGTGTCGGAGCTGGGGTCCGTGTCGACACCAGGTACGTCGTGCGTCGGCCAAAACTGGCGCGCGTGGCTGGACCACGTGGCCTCGTTTTTTCGCCCCTCTACGGTGGCTGCAGTGATGCCATCGACCAAGGTCGTGCTAGTGGTCCCGTGCACGTGGTTTGCAGCTGTTCGGCGAACTTTGCCTCCTGCATTTCTGCTCTCCCCCCCTCTGGCGTGTGGTATTGCTCCGGACCCTAAACTGCGAGTGGCCCGCGTGGGTGACTCATTCTTGTTTACGTCGCCAGCCAGTTGGTACATTTCACCGCTCTCTCCGTTGACTGACCTTTTGTGTGCGCTGATAATGTCGCGTGTTCGTTCGTTCGCATCGAGTTCGGCTGGATTGCGTGAGACTTGGTCCAGGTCTGCCCCGGACCTTTCTTCCTCGGACGGGATGGGCTTTTGGCTGCCGGGGGACAGTTTGCGTCCCCGGGCGGATGTCTCTCATCTGTTTTGTCGTTGTAATGGCAAAGTGTTCACGATTGGACCCTTTGTCCATTTCGAATCGGATGAGGTGCCCCCCATTGGACCGGTGCGGGCCGGTCCTACGATTGTGGAGGTCGTTGATGATCCCGCGCATCCGGGCCAGTACATTCCTAAGGAGAACTTGGATACGATTGTTGCTGCCTTGGATTCCGACCTGATGGATTGTGTGCCTAACCCGTCAGGTGCCCCTGGCTATATTTCGCTCGACCGGGCTAGGTGGGAGGAGCTCTGGCGGGCCATTACTTGGTTGTACCAGGCCGCCACGCCGCCACCTGATGTCGAGCCCCTGTGGCCGGAGGAGCCCCCAAAGGATGTTCCGTATGACGAGCGGCTGCCGTGGCTTACCGTGGTGGACTATGATCGCATTTTGTCTACGGCAGACCTGTTTAGTCTTGATCATTGGCTTCGTGAGGGCGAATACGCGGACCCTGCGTCTCGCCAGTCGTGGGATGTGTTGCTGACGGCCGGGGCCTTGGGCATTGTGCAGCCCCACGTTTGGCCCGGCCGGGATGATCCCCCGGCTTGGTTCCTGTCGGAACGTCGTGTTCTTCAGGAGTCCTTGGCCCGTGCGGAGGCTTGTCGGGCCGCTGTGCCCCCGCTGTCGAAGACGCAGTGTCGTCGTGCGGAGCGCCACCGATTGCGAAGTCTATTGGATTGATTGCCGTTGCCGACTTTGCCTGTCCCCGGACTCTTTCGTTCGTTTTCCGTTTTGTTTCGCGATTCTCTTTTGATTGCTATTGTTTTGTATAGTATTGCCACGGAGTTGCAATGCCTAGGGGGGGTGTCAGGGTCACGCTCGTGCCCCGCCAACCGCTTAGCAGGGACGACCCTGGCATACGTGCAACCCTTGGTGCCTGGCATTGCGGCTCTTCGTTTCTAATTGCCTGTCGTATATGCGGGTCTTGGCGTGTGGCTTGTGCGACGCGTCCTTTTCATTTCTGCCGCGTATTCGTGTGTTCTGGGCCGATGCTGCCTCTTGCTGGCCTCGGCCATATTTGCCTGTTTGTAATCCCCGTTGGGTTCTCTTTTGTAACCCCCGTTGGGGTACCTACCGCGTGTAAGTTTCATTAAATTTCTATTGTTTCGTATTACGCCCTCTTCGCTGTGCCCTCTTTTCATCGGAACGACTCAGAGGACATTATAACATAGGGTTTGTTTCTATATTCTTTTAATATGCGTTGCATGTTATAAGAGCTGAGGGGGAAGTTTTACTAAAGCAACGCGAGGTGGCGCTGCATTTTAGTTTTCATCTAATACTTGAAAGTGCCGACAAGGAGTCGGTGGTTACATCGGTGGTGACAACTGTGGTTACATCATCATTGCATATGTAGGCCAAGTGTAAAATTTGAAGTAAGTTCTTAAATGTTGATTTTTTAGTTATATACATTTAGGGTATATTTTGATATTAGTGAGTCTAATTAATGTAAACATGTAAACGAGCTAACAGTCCTTGAAATGGAATATGGAACTTAATGGAAGCAGTGCAGAAACATACACTCGCTGTACACTTTTTGGACGATTGTAGGCCCTAATTCGCCATTATTTTATTTTAGTTGGATAACGCAGTGAACTATGCTTTAAGTGCTATGGCCACGAGGCTTTCGTTGATTTATGGACATCATGGAGAAGAGCGGCTACCGGATGCTGTTGTTTCACTAGCCATGCTCGAATATTTTTGCTCTGGATACGTAATAGTACCAACCTTGTAAGTGCCTTTATTTATCTTAATTTTGTAAATTTGTATGATTGTCAATTTAATTTATAAGGTAATTCATGTTTCATAAAGGCAATCCGTCCTCGAGCGTATGCTGGCGCTCCACTCTAAAAGAGCGCAACGTGGAGTGAAACGAAATAGCCGAACAGCTCACAAGGCACCTAGGTATGCTTCAGCCTGGCGGCATCAAGCCACCTGACCACCAAATAGTGATGTTTAGTTTCACCTATCTCATGGCACACCAGCCACATTAAGTAATGGTAAGTCTTCGCGATGAATTTTATTTATTTCGGTACTTATCTATTATGATAATACATAAGTACCCTATTTTTTTGTTCAAATTTCAGGTGTGTTTGAGAAAATTTCGATTCCACGTTTTGGATGGAGACCATGACAGTTTCATCCTAGGTCATTAAGGAGACGACTGTGCCAAAGTTATTAACCAAATTTTAGACCAGTGATATGAGTTGTAAACTGGAAAACATGTCTATTTATACTTACAGAATTTTCGTTATGATTCTCGCTTAACAGAAAAACTGTAGTATTCGTACATTGAAACTTTTAATCGTAATTTTTTAAGTCTCGCCACTAGGATTTGGCTGATATTTCCAGATAATGGTTATAATTTTGTTTTTAACAAATATTGTTTTAGTTAAAAATATATTGAACTATTGCTCACATCTGCAATTGCAAAAGGAAGATATCGATATATAAACCATTTCTAGGAAATTAAAATTATTCAAATCGATAACAACAACAATGATGTGAAAATATTCGTAGAAATACTGTAGGCATATAATCCTAAAGTTTTTGAGAAAATTAAATTGATTCAAATCTGTAAATATAATTGTAAAATGAAAATAATCTCATCAATATAAACCATTTCTAGATAATTCAATTTGTTAAAAATTGCGAGTGCAGTTACAATTACAATAAAATGTAAAATAGTTGCAAAATAAAACGTAAAATAATTGTAAAATAAAAATTACAATGTTAACTGTTTTCTGGAAAGACAAAGTAAAAAAATACAAGTTGTTGAAATTTAAAAGTACAGTTACAATTTTTCATGACCTACTGGCCATGGGAACTAACCCAGGCACCTCCGAAGGTCGCCCATGGGAATTAGTGGCCTTTTGCCAGAAAGTGAGTCATGCAGCTTCACGGCCCAACTTCGCAAGATTGTTAATTTTACAAGATTTTTTATTTAAAGATTTTGCAAAATTAATATAATTTTCTTGTTGATAATTCTTAAATGTGACAGCATGGAATATTCTGAAACGTTTTCAATTTAGTCCCTGAAAATGGCGCTAATTGACCTCTAAATATTTTGAAAACTTTGTACATTTGTTCTTACAATTTCTGACAAATATCTGTTTAATGTTTGTTTAATTTCAACAATTTTGAGAATTTTTCGTAACTGTAAAAAAGTTGCAAGATTTTCTAAATTCTTCCTAAAAATTGCTTTGATAGTTTTCCAGTTCCATGAATAGTTAGAAAGTGAGACAGTTAATTGTCGTTGCACCCACGACTAATGAAAATTATTCTCATTGTTCTAGATCACGACCAATTGAGCATTATCCAGAAGAGCCATGACTATAAATGAATAACCAAATTAATCGTCAATCATGACTGTTATATGAATGATTAGTCATTAGACTGGACTGATCAATCGAGTGAATCTATCAACAAGTGACCAAACTCTGTTATACATATTCGTCAAGATCAAATATCAATTTTTTTCTTAATGGGACTAATTTTCACATTATGTGCAACCCAAGGTCCCAGCATCATGACGGACACTGGTAGTTCTACCTTTTTGATGGCCATGGACATGGCCTTTACCACACTGCGCAATGGTCAATGCGAGGCGGCCATCGTTGCAGGAGCAAACATCAGCCTTAATGCAGTAATTCAAAACAACTACAACAAAATGAGCATGCTATTATAATGGACGTCATCCCCTCATGTCCATCGTTTCGGTCAAGAGGAAAAACTTCCAAGCATATGTTGGGTCACCTCGAAAGTCGACCAGTCGTAATCATCCTCAGGAGGAGCTTCAGGAAACGGAGATGATAAAAGGCGAAGAGAAAGAGAAAATGCCAGAAAGAGAGAGAAAGAAGAAGAAGCGGTTATCAAATCTAGAAGACTACTTCCTTTTGAAATGCGATTTTTATTGTGAGTTTCCTTGGAAAGGCTTTAGTCTGAACCTTTTTGCATCATATCCTTTTTTTGATACTGCATGCATTTTTATAAGTAAGTTCTGATTGAACCTGTTGAATTGCATAATCGTTCATTTATTAGATCTGGGTTATCCTAGATATATTATTACCCTCACCTTTCACAAACGATTGAATTACCTTTGTCCCGGGATCAATCTTTTTCTAAATTTTGTTTCGCCATTTGGTCTTCATTAAATCTTTAATTACCTCCTCAGGAAATGTTTTTCCATGCGTCACCCTATAAACTTAGTTAAAGGGGTGAAATTTTTGAGAACATTTTATATTGCGTGTCTAAAGTTTTACGATCTTGTATACCGGGAGGGTTTCATTTTGATATATATCCGAGCCTCCCATTCTGTATAATTTACAATCGTTCAGATCTCTGTGGCTAAATTTCCGCCCCAATGCATATTTTTGAGATTTTTGCCAGGCGAGATTAATCGTTCCTTGAGGAAAATTGTTAAGAAAAGCTAATGTGATTTGTGAATTTAAGAATGAAGATGTAGATTTAAAACTTTTGAATGAAAGATAGGTTTGCCCTTATCATTAAATTTATCGACTGCTCGAGTCGGGGCAAATCCTCAATTTTTTGCCCTTCGATTTCCTCCTCTTGGAAGAAATAACATTGTGTTCATATTATTTACCGAAGCAAATCTCCTTTTCTAAAAGGTTAAAATCCTCCTCCTTCAATTTTAGTGTTCATTTAACGATCGCCTAATCCGTTGATCATTTTTGTACACACATCCCATGTGTATTTCTCCTTTGTTTGCTAAATGCCATTGTACAGAGTTCATTTTGCTCATTACTAATTGATATCTGTGATACTGCGTATTGTATGATATTTGGTCATACATTCTAAGAATCACTATTTTTATAATGGAATTATTTTAATAATACAATTTCACCAATATTTCAGATACATACATATTTTTCTTATACACTTTACACAACATCGCCACGGCCCTGCCCATCGACACGAGCAGACCAAAAGACAAACGGACGGTTAAACTTATGACTGGTTGGGAAGTCAGACAATCCCAACACTTCATGAAGGAAACCAAAGATTCGGTCACCTTCTAAAAAAAAGAAGCCGAACATCATCGTGGCAATGGACCGTCCCCAGTACATTGAAAAAAATTAAAAACATGCTGGCCGACCAGGACACGTATAGTAAAATCACTAAACGGAGTAATCCCGTGGCCGCCAATGAAGCAGCTATACTCACGCTCACTAAGAAGTGGCTGGCTGAAGGTTGGATCAACAAGACAACCTACTACAGGTTAAGCACCAGGACTGGAGTACTGCCAAACATGTACCTGAAAAAAAGATGCGCCCTATCATACGCCTTATCCAAGTTCTTTGCCCGAATCCTAGCAAAAATCGCAGGGAAAACTTTCTCCTACATTAAGAATGGGAAGGAATTTTCCTATCGGGTCTGTGGAATGACCATCCTAAAGGATCACATTCTGGTATCCTTCGACGTCACGTCATTGAACACGAATGTGCCCACCTGCAAAGTCCAAGACGCCGTCAACAAGCATTGGGATGTTATACGAATGCTTGGCGAGGTATGAGACATCCCAAAACAGGACTTTCTCGACGTTTTCGAACTGTGCCCTAGCAGCACAGTTTTCAAGTTTAATAACACAACGTACCGCCAAACCTTTGGCATGGCCATGGGATATACCATTTGTTCAGTCATCGCCAACTTAGTTATGGAAGACTTGGAAGAATCCTGCAGAGATACGATCACCAACACCACCCTACTATACTTTAGGTATGTAGATGATGTTTTTTTTCGATCATTCAACAAGTTAGAATCCCCCCATTGAAAGAGGCTCTAGAAAGTTACCAGCCGCAACTACGGTTCACAGTAGAAGAAAAGCGAGATGGCCATCTACCGTTCCTGAACGTCAATGTGGTCCGTGACAACAACATACTTTCCACAGAAATATACAGGAAACCTACGAATGTTGGTTGATACTTAGACTTCCATTCTTGCCATCCCATCGGCACAAAATGGAACGTGGTCGAAGCCCTCCTTTGCCAGGTCTTAGCTATCTTCTCAGACCCCGGCAAACTGGACATTGCAGTGGAGGAGACGATTAGCATTCTGGAGTGCAACAACTACCCCAGGTCGTTTTGCTTTAAAGTTCTTTCCAAATTGCGACAGAATGAATCTGTAACTTCGCAGGATACATCGCGGTCTCAGGACCGGAAAATTTGGATAGGTGTGCCGTACGATCAACGTTGGTTCAGTTCCGTAAAACAGGTCGCGGGAGATATCAATGTTCATATTGATCCTAAGTGCAACCACACCTTGAGCTCCATGCTCCCTCCAAAGAAGGACGCTGTTTCACTGTTAGACAGAAGCATAGTTGTCTACCAGACCGAATGCGACCACTGCGACAGTGTAAACATTGGCCAAACGACCCAGAAACTGAGGACCAGAATGGCAAATCACAAAGCACAGCCCAAGTCCCTGGACACTATGAACAATCCCAGGGTGGTGCACTCGTTGGCTCATTCGAATCATCGGTTTAACCTCTCTAACCCCAGAGTTCTCACTTCTGACGTGGGTAAGAGCGGCTTGCTATTGAAAGAGAACTTTCACATTCTCCATAACGTGCCCGTCATTAACCGCGTTAAAGAATTTGGACGTGTCCCACCAGCTTTCATACCACGACTGATGAAGGAAAGGATGAAGAAACCTTTGTCAGGTCACACCCAGTTTGACACACCGGTCCATCCGCATAACAACAACAACGAACAGGACATCCCAGGACTCCCACCACCTTTTCCAGCGAGCCAATCAAGGACCACCCTGATGTCCCAGCCGACGGTTCAGAATCCAGTAACCCATCCTCTTTTTTCATGTATTCCGGGACAGCCACAGGCAGCCAGTAATACAGGATCAACAAGCCAGGATCACCAGTCGCCTCCCACAGCTAGCCTTATGACAACAAACGCCAGTTCAACGATCCCCACACGGAATCTGGCCTCCACATCCACAGCAACAGAGACACCACACCGAAGGACGTCCACCCAGATCACGATGCCGACCTGACACAGGGGTCAGTCACTACAAGCACCAGAGCTTTGAAGTCGACAAGACAGTCTCAGGTTACGGATAACTTGTCCCAACCCAGCACCACAGGAATCCTCCCAGGTCAGCACGACGCGCGAATCGTTGAACCTGCAGTTTGTATCTCACATTTTAACAACGGAGAGTATAATATGTCATTATTTTCCTATGTTTATAACCTTTTTCGTAAAAATTATTCAAAAATATATTACTGTGATTTTTCGTCCTTTAGGATGATACAGGTTCCCTCCTTTATTCAAAATTGCAAGTCACTTATGCAGAACGTTGTTCTAGGTACAACACCTATGCGTATTTCTCTAAATTCTGGCTTTTTTGCTAAGATTTTGCCTTCCTTCTCTTGAACACGGCTACTATGAACTGTGGGTTGGTTCATAATATTTCGCTCCAACCACCGCTCCGTTAACCGGTAAACGCCACCTGGCGTTAAATTGCGAATTAGACTGAGCGACCTCGGTTTAACCATAAATGTGTTTTGAATATGATTTTTACAGTAGAATAATTCCCGCAAAATTATGTTTCGATCGACATTAAAATTTCAGCAGTCGTAAAATGAATGCCATTTGCTGAAACAAAATCATTATCTTTGTTGGGAAATACTACATATTTCTAGAAACACTGCATTAAAAGCATAACTATATTAGAGGGATACCACTCTTTTTGGAAAATAAATTGTACAGGAAAATGTTTTTTTTAGAGGAAACACAATGGTTTCAGAGAGTAAATTGCAAATTTACTGACCACTAGAAAACCTGGAATAGACAGGGAACTTGAAAATGACCTTAAAAAGTCAGAATAGAATGGTTTATTTTGAAAAAAAACAGGGAAATTCAACGCAATCATGACGATCCAAAATTAATACGTCCACAAGGTTAGCTCGGGGCTCATTTTCCAAGTAGAAATTTGCAAAATTCTTCACATTTCTTGAGTACAAATTTGCAAAACTTTCCACGTTTTTCTAGTAAACATTTTCCACATTTTCCGAGGTTAAAATTTTAATTTTTTTTCCTAGCCCACATTTGTAAAATTTTTTGAACCAGCAGTAATAAAACCAGCAGTATTTAGCATTTTTTAGAAGGTCGAAAAAGTTCAGAGGTTTCTCTCCGTGTCAAAATGTTCAGTTGAATTTAAATTGCATTTTAAGTTTCTTTCCAAATTTAAACTTACTGTAAAATAACGCCTGTTGATCAGCCTGATATATTTTCTACTCCTCCAGTTGCCTTAATGAATAATTGCCGGAAATTGTATTTATAGTGTGCTTCGAATTTAAAACAATGTAGAACTACACGTGCTTAACAGCCTGATACTTTTTTTCTAGTAACCCAATGTAGTGTCAATTTTCGCCACTTGGAGCGTGGCGATGCGTTCCCTTAACGGAGCATGAACGCCTTATAGCGCTCTTAATAATGTCATTCGCACATGCGCATATGTTTATCGGCCAGTCTTCTATTTTTCCCTTAGTTTTTTTAGTGTCAGACACTATATCCCGCCCTATTTTTGAATCTGGGTGCTCCTTCTGTGGAGCGACATTATATTGGTGGCGCCACTGTCACTCTTTAACTTTCCTTTTTCAAAGTGGTCTTATTTTTCCAAAATGGCGCTTTTGGCCATTATGGGCATTTTCTGGACTTAAAATGTGATTGTGAGCTGCACAGGTTTGTTTTCAATGCTAATTTGTTGTTATATCTTTATATTGTCTTTATATTGTCTGGCTCTGCGGCGAATATTGTTTTGCATCTATTTCTCATTAACGTTAATAGTCATTTACCCCCTTGTTGCTGCAGAATCTGCAGCAGTTTTCCTCGTCGTTTTTCTTTTTCTTACCAATTTGGGCTCTCTGCTAAGCCATTTTTCTGTTATAAATTATAATGCGACCCCTTAAGTTTTTTTCAACCTAATGTATTTTTCCGTTTTTCAATTTTAGCAGTAAATAAAACTTAAAGAAAGCCACATGGGTGGCGAAACGTCGTTTGTGAACCACATAACGTTACAGGTAGTGTTTAGTTTTTTTATTAATTAGCTCCATATTATATGATTGTATACGCGATATTTCTAGAATAGCATCGTCCAAACCTTCTGAAAAAAATACAGCCTAATTTTTCGCCTAGGGGGTGGGATGACGTCACGTCTGGTCACCACGTCACCACCCACCGGATGTCACCACCCACCGGAAATCACCCACTTATGCTGGGTTTACCATGTTGCGCTGCATATTTTTCATTTATTATTCATAAAAAGCAGGAAAAAACGTCACTTCCGATGTGTGACGTCCCTTCCGCCATTAGGAGGACGATTTGGGGGGTCAGGGGGTGGGGGATGACGTCAATTCCGGTGGGTGGAAGGTGACGTCAAACCCACCGGAAATCACCACCCACTCTCGCTGGGCAGGCATCTAGTACTACTACGCCTTCATTTTCTTTTATTTCTGATACATAGTCTGGCAGATGTAATTAAGAAAAGTCATTAGCCTACATTTTCTTTCATTTCAGATGCATAGTCTGGCAGATGTAATTAAGAAAAAGCTATTAGCCTACATTTTTTGGGCGGGCATACTGTATTACTACCCTGCCTCGCAGCCCCCATCACTCTTAAAATATTATCCCCCACCTCCAAGGCCAGACCCACCAACCACCTTCAGTGGCGTAACTAGCTATGGGGCCGGGTGGGCCTGGCCCACCCCAGATGACTGACTGCCCCCATAGAAAAAAATAAAAAAATTATAAAAAATTTCCAAATTTTCTTGTACAATTGGCATTTTGTACATTTTGCAGGATGTGCAGGCCTTGGCTGCACATCTTTAAGTATATCTCTAATGCTTATCACACATTTTTGCCAATTAGGGGGATTAGTTCGGATTAACCCAGAACTCATGGTTAGGGAAAAGATTAAAGGGGGATCAACTAACGCCGAAACTGGAACCAACGGCCATTTTGTCAAGAGGGGGTTGTTTTAAGCAGTCATTGCAGTTGCTCTGAAAGTTGAAAGTTAAAAAAACAAAACATATTCTATTCAGTACTGATTCTATTATAACATTTGAACATTGAGTTTTAAAGTGTAAAAGGTAAGCTTATTTTTAGATTATTTATGATGTTATTCTGTATATTTTTCTTATTTGCCTCAAAATTAGAGCACAACAGATTTCTACAATTTTTAAGTTTTTGAGTTAAAATTTGCAGAATTTTAAACAGTTTCTGAGCATAAATTTGGAAAATTTAACAGTTTTTAAGCACAAATTTGCAAAATTATTAAGGATTTTCGAGTACAAGTTTCTGAAATTTTTCAATTTTCGAGGCGAAAATTTGGACCAGGACTCTGGTTTAAAACTTTTACGAAAGCCAGTGAAATTATCTACACTCGGTTGTTGGAATCATGGAAATCGCGCCACTACAACCGGATTTATGGTTTTATATGTTTTGATCAAAATTCCATCAAGGAGGTAAACCATAATGCGACTGTGCTATCGGTGTTTCCCTCTCTCTGCTGCCGCATCCCGTCGTACCTCTAGCCGCCCAGCTACAAGCCGGATTTCTGTACTTTTCCACGAAATTTCGAAATCCTGCGGTACCGCGGAATTGCTGCCAAAACACCATTTAAAGCTACAAGTATTCTTCTCATCATGCCCTTTCACCACATCCAAGAATCATCAAATTCGGAGTATTACTTTCTGAGATACGGCCATTTCAATATTTGTATAAGCTTCCATCGCATTTTTTAAGACTCGCACTCGCGCACAAACTTTCGAACGCTGCGGATTCCGCGGATCAGCTCCTTAAATCGCCATTATCAACCAACTTTATCTACATATAGCATTCTTCGACCTGTCTAAGTTTCATGAAATTCGGACATTTGGTTTTTAAGCTACACACGTTTAAAAATAGGCCTAATCGTTTTTCGCATATTCGTTACGTGCTATAGGCCTACGAAGGTTTCGGAACTTTCGCCCCTTGTCGGACTTTTCTCTGCCGTTTTCCGCCATTTCGGAATCTGTTGTCTTAGTCACTTAATCATATTTTATTTTATTTACATTGCATCTTATTACATTGCATTCTATTCCAAAATTATCTTTTTATAAATAACACTACCTTTTTCAAGACCCCTGTGTCATGTCAAAGATGGATCTGACACACCGCAACGAAGTACTGGCCGATCTGGACATATGTTAGACAAACTTTTTGCTAATGTGGGATCGAAGAAATCAGTAAATCAAAGTGACAAATCTGCATTTGACCTTAATCTATCCAGGATCAAGCAATTTATTATCCACCTCTCTGATATTGCTCCAAATGACTCTGTGCCAACCCTACCGGAGCAGTCTACAGCCTGTTCCCGTTGAATTATGCACTCATCATTTGTATTCATATCAACAGTTTCAAATCAACATAAAACTACAACGAATGATCATAGAGCAATCAAAAAAATATGAAAACATAGCTATGTTATCCCTCTCTTTTGTGCTTTAAGTTTGATTAAGATATTTTGAACAGTCTCGGAATGGCAACGATTAGCGCAAACCCCTTCAACATAAAAATTGGAATTTTTGTCTCAATGAATTATGCACTGTGACCTTAAATCGGATTTTAAAGACCGTCCAGTTATTAGAAAGACGTGAATTTGTTCAGACAACTTGTTCTGCATGTGGTGAAGACTATTTAAGCAAAATTTCATCAATATCAATTCAATTCTTTACCCTGCAGTCAGTACATTTTACCATTACGTAGGTGGGATCATCACACAAATTAACTCAGATTATGAAGTCTGGTCATGATGGATACCTATTTTGCAGTTGAAGCTAACAGGGCACCCATTTCGATCCAATTTAACAACCCTTTTCTTCATCTTCAATAGAATGTCTGGTTTTAGAAAATTTAAATAAATATTTTCCAGTGTTAATCTTTCTCGTTGTCATTGGTCAGGAAAATTGTTTTTTAAGCTAGAAAAGTCAGGGAAGTTAAAAATAAAATTTCTGGAAGAATTCTGGTGTATTAGTAAAATTAATACATCACATGTGAAATATAGATACCTTATTTAAAGTAAAGAGGCAGGCGTTAAATTGTAGGAATTTCCCCTTGCTGCTGACATTGGGTCTTGGTTTTATACATTGTAAGGTTCTCTTCTGAGCAGTCGTCGACCAAGTTCGGTTTATCAGCATCCTTTAACAACTGTATGCCCTTCTGTAGAGTTACTTGGGTCTTCATTGTTGGCAGAAGTATCTCAATCATTCTTTCAGTTAGGCCTAACAGTGTTTGGCCATCAATTTCCTCAACTACAAGTCAGATTTGAGCAAGTTTTAATTATCTATGGACACAATTTTATTTCATCTACTCTCAATTGTTCGAAGATATGCTGTATAATAAGCAGCTATAAATTTTTTATCAGTCACAGCCAGTTTTTTTCAAAAGTAGCTTAATTTCAATGTTTTGGCCAAATATTGTATAACACATTTATTAGTACAGTTGCATCTCAATAATCTACACCTTTTTAAACTGCACAGCACAAATGCCACAGTCCTAACCAAAACTCCTCCTCCATGTTCAGTACTTCCTATATAGCACCCTTGATATTCTGTAGGTGTCTGCATGGCAAAATTTTGCCACTGTATATTTTCACTGTATAACCCTCCCTGTGCAACCGATGCTTGAATCTATAATCTACATAACCTTTAGTAAATGGGTATTTTATTTAAATATGCCTTTAAAATTTTGGTAAAGTATATGACAATATGCTCTAAAAGAATGGGATTATCATGTGCAACATGTGCATGGGGAACAAGTGCAGATTATCAAGATTCAACTGAACATGTAAATGAATGTTCCCTACAATTTTATAAAAATACTACTATTGCCTTGCAACTAAGTGTTTTAATGATATAAACAAGCCATCACTAGTACCGTCATTGTCATCATTGCAACTGTAAATATCTAAAGGATTATAATCTAATTCATTTCCTGGAATCAACAAAATGCAATGGTCGGTTTTTTGATCTCAAATGTATGTAAATGTTTGGAAAATGTGTTTGAAATAGCTGGCAACAAAGATAATAAACATTCTTCACACAAATGATTTGCAGCACTTCTGAAAATACTGGGATTTCCTCCTCATGTAAAATATCCACTAGAAAAACCATTTCAACAGCATATCTCTTGCCTTCATACTCAAGTGTTGCCATTGATTCTTGGCAGTGCATGAAGCGGTACCTCGGTATATTTGCCTATAAGTGGCATTGCATCTATCGCTTCAGATGAAAATTCCCAACACTGCCTCAATTGATGCCTTTTTGCCA